>VWZK01004114.1:144343-171378 GCA_013396935.1 Baryphthengus martii
CCTGCCGCCGCCTCCTCGTCCCGGTCCGTCCCCGTTTTCTTCCTTTGTCTGGGGCCCGCCGAGCAGGCCAGGCGAGCCCCCCTCGCTCGTATGGGGCGGGCGGCGAGGGTTGCCGTCGCCCCCGGCCGGGCGAGGGCGGGAAAGAGGGAGTCCTCCCGCCCGTCCGCTCGCCCGCCGCTCCCTCGGGACCGCCGTTCTCTTTCCTTCCCTCCCTCAAGCGGGCGGCGGCCCCCGCCGACGGAGACGAGCCCTTCGTTATCCTGCGGTCCTGGGGACGGCTGGAAGGAGCGGCTTGGAGGGTAGCGAGGGAGCTGTCATCCCACCCTGCCGGGGGTCTGGCGCACTACTCACCGTAGTCTCCTCCTGCCCCTGTCGCCGCGCTCGGGAGGGTGGAGGAAGACTTCGAAGCACACGGTGCAAGCGTAGTAGAGATTTGGTGTCGCTAAGCTGATCTTCATAGGTATTTAACTTCCGTGAGAACGTCAGTTTTAGTATAGGGACTAGGTTAAAGCTAGTTTGCTGAGCGTTCTGAAGTGCAGTTGAACAGATCAAGGACGTTAAAATATCTTGCCTGTGTCCTTTGGAAGACTTCTCTCAACTTTTATGCGCTGGGCTACTTTGTTTTCTTTCTTGGGCTGCTACAGCTCTTAGATTTAATGTTGCAGAGGATGTTTAGTGTTCATGGGAACTTTGAGATCATTTTGTAAATTTCTGCTTCATCCCTGTATATATTGGAATGCTTTTATGGAAAAAAGTCCTGTCGCTCATCTCTCCCAAGGAAATAACACGACCCATCACGCTAAACGACCTGACTCCCCTTTTCACGAACTCTTATGTGATAGTAATGGAGTTCCAATCTCAACAGAGTTGAGGCATTTTCTGCCAGTTTGCTAGTCTGCAGGCAGAGGGAGGTCTCTGCAGCACAGTGGTAATCTGTTGGCAGGCACGGATTTCTTCAGTTATATCAGAATTTGTCAGACTAGTTTCAATAACTTTGTGGTTAAGAGGTGAGCATTTTGGCTTCAGGAAGCTGAGCTGAAAACAAACAGTGATTATAAGCCTGTGTACTCTGTATGTAGCTGGTGCCTTTCAGCAGGTGCTTCAGAGCCGTTTTCTTTTTACCTGCTTTGGGTAGTATGCCTGAGTTAAACTTAATGGTTCTTAATGGTGATGTGTTGGTTACTGCATGCTTGTGGTATGCATCTTAGTAAGTCATTCTAGCACTCCTCTTTCTCTCTGCTAAAAATAAATGACTAATATTAGAACAGTTGATTATTCTTACTAGTAGCAAACAAGTTCACAGTGGCAGTCGCTTCTGAAGTTTTTTCAACTGAAATATAGAAGAGCTTTTCTGAAGATCGTATTTTAGACAACCTGGTTTTTTTTACTAAGCAGTGCACAAAAGCCTAAGTCCTTAGACAAGGAAAAAGGTGCATAAAACTTTAGTCAAACTCATAAGGACACTTACTTGCTTTCTGAAGTGTTCAGAAGGTTTAACTGATGCTGTGTAGTGTTTAGTCACATTTCATCAAGTGTCAGTCACAAACTTTTACTTGTTGGTTTGTAATTTCATATATTGATACTTCTTGAAACTTAATTTTATGAAACAATTTCAAGAAGTATATATTACTCTTTCTAGTTAGCTTTGGCTTTCTCATGGTGCACTCCCTGAAGTACTAATGTCTAGGTAGTACAAATTAAACCCTTTGGTTCCTTGATGTGTTTTAGTGTAGTAGTATAACTTGTAGTGCTACAGGCTCTTTAACTGGAGCAGCTTTTGTCTACTTTGGCACTACCAGAATACTTGAAGTTACTGGGGATGCTATGGGCATTTTAAAAATTGGGGTGGGGGAATTATGTTGGAAGCTGTATAATTAGACCTTGCAGGCACGTAGTGATTTGATCACTTGGAACAGATGTGAGGAAACTGTACTCATAAGCTAAGACAAAGTGTTTTTATGAACACACTGAAGAGAATTAGCAGTTAGGATATGGGAAGCTTATTTGGAGATCATGAGGACTACTTAGGAGTCACTTGGTATGTGTATGTAATGTGTGAGACAGGTTATCAACAGTCTGAACAAGAAGCCCATGTAACAGCAAACCAAGCTTACAGAGCTGCCCAAACTAGCGTGGCCCTCGTGGAGTTCAGTGTAAACTGTGAAGTCTGCTCAAGAAGCTGAGTAAATAATTTTTAAGCCACATCAATAGTTTTTAAGCCACATCAATTTGTGTGTGTGCATGCTTGGCAGTACTTGAACAAGCTGATTTAAAACCACCTGTGAAGTGATGAGGGAGCTAACAGCGGTTGCAGCCTGGCTAGCAGTTCTGGTTTCTCAGTGCTACTGTAAGCTGGTGCTAGAGCTCATTTCTCTTGCTGTCCTGGCTTCCAGGTCTGCTGTGGTTTTTAAGCCTGACTTTCACACTTCTGCAGGGGCTTTTTCTATGATTTTTTTTTTTTCCCCTGGAAACTCTTATGATGCTTACAGGTGGGATGTTGTTTAGGAGAGAGGGACTGAGCAACTTCAGGCTCTTCTTTCACTTAGTCTCACAGAAAGCATGGAGGAATGGTTTGAACGCTTCCTGGCTCCCCCTTCATGGAAAGAAAGGCATCTGTAAAGAAGAAATAATACAGGAGTGCTGGTGTACATCTTGCTGCTTAAAATCAGTTTTCAGCTCATGTGACTTTTTAAGTGAATGTGGCAGATGCAATCTAAAATAACATGGTACACATGGTCGCTTAAAAATGCTTCTTGTTAACAGTGAAGTTTGGTTATGTGCATTTGATCTTTACTTCTGGTGAGCTTTGGCAGATCTTTTCTTGTGTGTGTATTTAAAACAGAGTTGTAAGCTTGCCTTCAGAGTGTTGTTTAGTTTAAACAGATTTGATTTTTTTTTCTTTAAAATCTATTTATTAACTCCGAGAATCCATATTATAAACTATGTCTCATTTAAAAATTAGTTTTAAGTTCTGGCTTTACAGAATCAAATCATCTCTGTCTAGACAGGGCGTGGTAGTAGTCCTTACAAGTACTTTACAGGAAAGCTGTGGAGTTACTATCGTACTTTAATGGCTTACTTGCTAGATTGTTTTTGTTTTTTAAGAAATGCTTAATGCTCGGCAGTAGCTCTTGGTGTCTGCCCAGTATTACACAGTGTAAGGTATTCTCTGCTGTTTGTTTCATGCCTAATAAAGCTGGATAGTATCATGCCTGTAAATAATGAATCCTTTGATGTCTCAGTGAATTTCACATACTGTTGTGTAAAATAAGGTTTACTGCTTTAGTTGCAAATGTGTTTCCCTTGAGGAAGGACTAGCCTGTGAATATCTCATCCTGGTAAGAAGGAGCCGGTCCTCATACCTCTACATATACAAAACATTACTCTTACAGAGAACAGCTTAGACATTTACTCTTGTTGGACTTCAAGTAATTAAACATAGAAAGTCTGTGATTGTATCCCTTTGTAGCAGCGACTTGCTGCTGCTTGGTTCATTCTCATTCTGAGGAGTTGCTCAGCTTTCTGTAGTGTCCCTTTTCCCTGACTTCTACAATAATCTTAACAAGATTTCTGCTTTGATAAACGATAAATATGTGAGTTTTTGTAACAGTTAGTTTTAGGATTTTATGAATAAGAAATAATTTCAGTGTTTTTTAAAATTTTATTTAATGACATAATAATGGATTGTAACCATGCCAGTCTCCTAGTAATGATGTGGGGGAGATACCGAACTATCAAATTTAGTAAATGGGAAGGTATGATGCTATGCTAATTAATGCCTTCTAAATGAGATGAATAACACAGCTAAGGTAACCATTGTAATACAGTACTGGAGTAGTCCATGTTTGAAGCCTCTGTTAAAGATCCCTTCCTTTAAAGATAGTGTGGAGCTGTCAGTAAAAATCTTCTGATTTACTAATGTTACTAAAGACTGATTTGGGATATGGTTGTTACTTACACTGCTAAGGAGGGGCGAGCTAGGAAGCATATAGACTGTTTCCTTGATACTGACTTTCAAGAGAGGTGATGAGGATGCCTGGCCAGCTGCAGACTCCTAAAAATGACAGAATTGTGGAGCATAGATAATAGACTAATGATAAGAGGCAGTAAGACTTCCATAAGGGGGAATAATCCTTCACATTTGTCAGTGATTTGAGGGAGTCTGATTTAGAGAAGACTTTATCCCAAATAAATATTCCTGGTTTTATTTTTCAAAAGGGATTTGTAAATGTTACTGTGGAAGACTTCTAAAGCAGGCTTCCATGGAATGGTGCTGGTTGTTTATTCATTTTGGGGTTTATATTTAAGGAAAGTTCCTATATGAATAAACTTTTCAGAGTTAAATCCCATTGCATTTTGTGTTGGAACTTTTTCTTAATTGCCTATGGTTATATCGAACAGAACAAGTAATGAATAGCAAGAAGAGATCTGTTGTACTAAACTAGTCATGGCATAAGAAGGCCATCTGAAGACATGCATAAGTATTTTGTATTTCTGGAGTAAGTTGAGTCACAGCAAGTAAAATTGTGGATTAATGCTAGACTTGGAAATCCTAATTTATGACACTGTTGTGCCACTGCAAGTCTACATTAGCAATGCTCTGTGCATTGATGTTTCCTCTCGGTCCTGCCTCTATCCCAGAACTTCCTCAGAAGGATGCAAGTATGAAATGACCTTCTTGAAGGAAAAGGGCCTTAATAGAAGATGCTGAAATTAAGAACAACCTGGAGGAGTAAGGACTTGCCTATCTTCAAGCTGTCATGCCTGGTTTTCATTTTGGTAGAAATGGTGGCTACAAAGTAGCAGGCTCCAAACAACAAGTTCTTAACAAAAAAGTAGTTGTGCTGTGGAACCCTTTGCTGCTACATATAGTAGCTGTGAAAAGATTTAAGTGCTTCAGTGTATGTGTGTGTGGGAAGCCCTTTACTTTTTGTATGTGATGATGTACCCTTTGGCTCAGAGAATTGGTGAGGCGCAAAATAACTGGCGGCTGAGAACATTCTGGTGAGAACTGTAATAGTGCTTGTCTTACTCATAATGCCCTCCTTATGCACCTAACACTCCTATCTTACCTCTAGTGGCCTGTACCAGGTGGGTCTGGTCCTTCTGGCCTGATCTGTTATGACTCATGCAATTTTTTTGCCCGAATCACTGCGACATCTTTATGGAATGTTGAGATGAAGTTAGTGTTTAAGGCTTGCGTCAGTAATTGCTTTGAATTTGCTTTAAGATGTCTAAATAAAAGCTTAACTCTTTTTAAAGCCTGAGATTTGTGCGTGTATGTTATAAGATCTTACAAAATACTGCTGATATTCATCATTTCATTTGCTTAACTGCTCACAGATGGAGTTCCACTTGCATGTGGAGCACCTGCTTGGTCTGAGTTCTTGCTAGGCAAATGGCAGTATCATCCCAGGAGATGTGGCAGATTGGTCTCTTCAGTACTTCTACACAAAGTGCAGGTTAAAAACTCATTGACAATGTATGATGGGGTTACCACTTGTCTAATTTCTAGTGGTGTTGTTATGGCTTCTGCTTTGTAGAGGCGTACACATGATCATAAACAGTAGAGAGCTCTACTAACTTATAGTGAGGAAGCTACAGATGCTAAGTACTTGTAAGCAGGAGTTCATTCTTGTTTCTGCACCTTTGAAGCAAAGGATATTCCAGGAATTCAAGTTGTATTAAGTCTGTGTGCGCAACATGGGATTAGACTAGGCCTGAACTTAGGCAAGCTTAAATTAATAATGAGCTTCCTCCCTTTAAGAGGCGTAGTTTGTAGGGCTGCTAAAGGTGTCTCTGACAGCAAATGTCAAAATGACATTCTCTTATCACACAGTGTTCTTTTCAATAATAAATATGGTGTCAGTTTTATTTCGCCAATAATGCAGGATACAAACAGCAATGATTACAGCTTCTTGTACAGAGTGCAAGTAGAAATACAGAATTGTAGAATTGTTTAGATTACAAAAGACCTTTAAGATCATCAAGTCCAAGCATTAACCCAGCACTACCAAGTCCATCACTAAACTGTGCCACTAAGCACCACATCTTTTAAATACCTCCAGGGACAGTGACTCCACCAGTTCCTCAGGCAACCTGTACCAATGCTTGACAAGCCTTTGGTGAAGATATTTTTCCTAATGTCCAATCTAAACCTCCCCTGGTGCAGCTTGAGGCTGTTTGCTCTTGTCCTATCGCTTGTTACTTGGGAGACTGACCCCCACCTTGCTATAACCTCCTTTCAGGTAGTTGTAGAGTGGTAAGTTTTCTCTCCCCTCAGCCTCCTCTTCTCCAGACTCAACCCACCCCAGTTCCCTCAGCCACTCCTCTTAAGACTTGTTCTCTAGACCCTTCACCAGCTCAGTTGCCCTTCTTTTGGACACACTCTAGCCTCAATGTCTTTCTTGTAGTGAGAGGCCCAAAACTGAACACAGCATTCAAGGTGTGACATCACCACTACTGCACACTATACAAGGGGACAGTCACTTCCCCAATCCTGCTGGCCACAACATTTCTGATACAAATCAGGATGCCTTCCTGGCCACCTTGGCATTCTACTGGCTCATATTCAGCCAGCTGTTGACCAGTACTTCCAGGTCCTTTTTCACCAGGCAGCTTTCCAGCCACTCTTCCCCAAGCCCTAAACATTGCAAGGAGTTGTTTTGACCCAAACACAAGACCTGGCACTGGGCCTTCTGAACCTCATACTATTGGCCTTGGCCTGTCATTCCAGCCTGCCCAGATCCCTCTGTAGAGCCTTCCTACCCTCAAGGAGACCAACACTCCCACCTAACTTGGTGTCATCTGCAAACTTGCTGAGGGTGCCCTTGATCCCCTTGTCCAGAACACTGATAAAGATATTAAAAAGACCTGGCCCCAATACTGAGCCCTGGGGAACACCATTTGTGACCTGTTGCCAACTGGGTTTAACTCCATTCACCACCACTCTTTGGGTCCAGCCATCCAACTAGTTTTTTTACCCAGTGAAGAATAGACCCATCCAAGACACAAGCAGCCAGTTTCTCCAGGCGAATGCTGGGGGAAAAGGTGTCAGAGGCTTTACTAAAGTCAATGTAGACAATGATCACTGCCTTTCTGTCTTCCATTAAGTGGGTCACCTTGTCATAGAAGGAAATTAGATTATTCAAGTAGGACCTGCCTTTCATAAACCCATGCTCTGTGGGCCTGATTGCACTGTGTGTGCTACCTGATGGCACTCAAGATGATTTGCTCTTAATATGTTTTGTATATTCGGTAGATTTTAACTCAATGGTTAAAGGAAAAAATGCTGTCATTTTAGTTGTGATAGCGCAAGCTTAGATTTAAAGGTGACATTAGTACTTTGATCAAAATATTACCACTATATACGATGCTGGCTGCTTGTTCTATTGTAGACCACCATCTGTGGTCTGACTCAGTGCTGTTCTGCATTGCCAAGTCCCCAGGTCTGAGGAAGAATTAAATGACATGTCCACTTTGACAGTTGAAGCAAGGAAGACTGGAGCTAGATTGTCTTCCTCTTTATTTTGGCTGGTGAGGTTAACCACTCTTACCAGCAGAGAGTAGTGGTGGCCATGTATATATAAAATATCAGTAGGTCTTGGGGAAAAGAATGGAAGAACATGTTGATACTCTGGGAGGGTTGTTCTGGGACTAGAAATCTAAGATGCTGTCAGAGTGGGAAAGTGGTAATAAACTTTTCCTTTGGCCTCTGAGCTGAAGCCCCTTTGAGCTGATACTTTTTTTCCATTCTCTCAAACGTCAGTGAAATGAATTCAGGGTGGAGAGAAGATTACTCTTTGGGGAACCTCATGCAGAGGTCCCCGGTCTGTCTCTGAGCCTTAACAATGCCATGATGCTTTCTTTTCCCATATCGGTGTCGCAAAGTGTTGAAATACTTTGTGATACAAGGAGCATTTCCAACTTGGATGCTAAACTCTTTCAGGACTTAATTGTGTATCATTCAAACAAGATGGTATCAAAAACCTTGCTATCAAACTGGTGAATAATTTAGCAGTCGTTATTTGTTAGCCAAAGGAAAAGTTTTTACCACTTTCTATAGGAGTAGTATATACTGATTTCTGCCTTTAATCTGACTGAGGTACTTAGGTAAGTAATTTCATCAACTGTAGTGAGAAACATTGGTTGTCTGTTAGATGCAAATGACATTGTTTTATAGGTTTGCAATAAAACAAGGCAAACTTTTTAAAAGGTTTGAGTGTTAAATGCCAGTTAAGAATGTTGACAGTATGCTGATGTTCTGTATTGATTGTGCCTGGGTTTGGTCAGAAATGTGGGTTAATAATTTCAACAGCCCCTAAATACTTGTCAGCTCCCAGGGAAAGCTGCTGATCAGAATCACAGTCAGTGATAACTTTGACGATTTTTTTATTACTGAGCTTGATCACGGCTGTGGCTTGGACCGATTTCCAGCACAACTGACTTCCAACACTCTTTCCATAGGGCTTGATATGTAAGCCTTATCCTTTTCTCTAGGCTCTGTTGTTCCACATGTAACTCTTGGGTCCTTTCTTACCCAGCTCCCCCATCAGTGTTACACAGCAGACACACAATTAGAAAAAAAAATTGCAGATGTAAGCATTGAGAACATAAGATTAAAATTTTGTTTAAATGAATCCTCGGTGTCACCAAAACCCCTAGGCTTTTGCATCAAAATCTCGGCAACAAGAGAGAAGATGCTGCCTGGCAAGAATGTTGAAACTCTGTGCTGAGAGGTCTGCAAGCAGGATTATATAGAAGCACAGTAGCAGGGCCAATTAATAAACAAATGGTATTCTTCTGATAAAGCTTGAAGCTGTCTTTATTCTACCACTTAGAGGTAGTTAAATCAGTTGAAATGCGTTTGTTTTTTTTTCTTATTGGTAGTTCTGATGGGCCAGCATGTTTCTGGTGTGGCAGCCTATTGATGTGCAGGCTTGCACTAATAGAATGTGGCTGTAAAGGTAGGATCTGAGATTGGTGTAAAATTGTAGGCAGTGGTTTGGGTTTAGTGTTTGACAAGAGATCGGAAAAAACAACTTCCAAATTGCAGTTTTGTTAAAGAAAATTGCTTGTGGAATCGCACAATAGTTTGGAAGGGACCTTTGAAGGTTGTCTAGTCCAACCCCCACCCCTGAATGAGCAGGGTTATCTTCAACAAGACTGGATTGCTCAGAGCCCTGTACAACCTGACCTTGAGTGTTTCCAGGGATGGGGCATCTACCTTTCTGGGTGTCCTGCTCTAGGGTTTAACCACTCTCATTGTAAAAAAATCTCTTGTTTATAGCTAGTCTGAATCTACCTGCTTTTAGTTCAAAACCATTACCTCTTGTCCTAATCTGCTAAAAACTTTGTCCCTGGTTTTCTTGTAATCCCCCTTTACAAATGCTCACCATGAGGCTGGTCAGAGTGTTTCATTTGGATTTAACTTCTTTGCTGCAACTCTTAAGAGTCATAGATACTCTTAAACAACTTAGAACTATGAAAACATCTCAGTTGATCAAGAAAGCCTAGTTGCTACACTTAACACTGCTGTTTGGCACAATGTGATACCTATCCTCATTCTTTGAATGTGATACTGCACTTTATTTGACATTCACGTGAAAATGGTTTATGAAATAATATCGTGTCACATCAGTACATTCAGAGGCACTAGGGACAGGGAGTGAGGAAAGGAATTGGTTGCTGAAACTGTAGTCACTGAGTAGCTAGTTGATTTTTTTTTTTTAGATGGATTTTCAGAAGTGAGTGTTAATGTCTGAGGGCCTTAATGAGATGTTCTTCAGCCATAAAATAGCTGATCTGTATATTAAACTCTGTCTTTATGTGAAAAACATAGCTGTTCTCCCAATGCAAGGTCGTCTTTAAAGTGGCAAATGCTTTGTCTAGGGAGGTGTAGTAAAAGCATGTCTTTACTAATGTGACATTGTGAATTGTTAAACATCATTTATGTGTAAATGGCATATGGAACTGAGTAGTGGGATGTGAAGTCCTTCTGTTTTATAAGTAATGTTAGTGAGTCATTCAGATCTCTGATTCTGTTGATATTTGGTGGATGGGAGTTTGTCTGTTTAAAGGATGGAGAGGATTTTATCTCTAAAAAAACATAGCACAGTACAAAAATTAAATTACGGCTTGTGAATGGCAGTTCACAAAGCAGGAGCAGCAAAGCACTATAATATAGGATTAAAGTCTCCGCTTGCAATTCATTGTTGTATCTTTGTTACTAGCATTTTGTACCTTTCCAGTTATAGTTACTTCCTAGATGCTGTGCCTATTTCACCTCTATGTATGCACTTAATGCTTACTTGAAAGTGCATATACTGATATGTATCTTAATTATACGGCAAAGTCTACGAGTAGATTATATCTTTGAGTTAGCATTGAAAAAGGAAATAAACCAGGCTGAGATGCTTGCTAGAAGAGATACCATCCCTCCAGGAACATCTGGTAGCAGAAGCTCTGGATAACATTTTGGCCTTGCCACAATCTCCCTTTGATGTTTCAAGCATGTAAACGTTCGTGATTTGGCTCTAGTTTTAGCAGGAAATTATTGCCATAAAAGGATGGTGGGGGAGCCTCACATTAAGTGCAACAGATAAGACTGAGAGATGGGAAGAAAAAAAAAGGCAAAAAAAACCCCTCAGACTATTAGCTTGAACTTTTAATATGCCAAAGACTTAAAGCAATCAGACAGATGCTACTAAATTAATTTCAGCTATATTTGTCCTGATTAGTACAAAACTTGAGAATACATGTGGAGACATCAGATTTCTCAGCTATGGAATTCCCATCAGTACTACAAAATGAGATAGCATGTCATCAAACTCTGATCTCCTGTGAACAAGCTGCAGAGGGAGCATGGTGTGCTCGTTCAATTTTTCGACAGACAAAAGAATAAAAGCAGTCCATTCATGAAATTCGGATGCTTTAAAGCCCCAGGCTTGTCCACGTAACTGAATCTGTAAGCCTTCTTCCTGTATATCTATATATGTCAGTGAGAATCAAGTAATTTATATTGCTGAGCAAAGTCCTTTTCTCTTATATTGACATACATTTAAGTCAATGTATTGGTATAAAAACTTTTTTACGAAAGCACGAGTGTGTATGTATTTGGAGGAAGTGAGGCTGGGAAGACCCCTTCTGAATAACCGGCAAGGCTTGTCCCATAAGCAGCAGAATTGCCTGAAGTTGCATTTTGTGCCGATTCATTATGTTTCTGTAGCCCGTCCCTCTCCTGCCTGCCCAGTTAGCAGCTGGGCAAGAAATGCTGTGGTTTGCCTCTGGTTTTGAGCTAACCTGCTTTTTGAAAAGTACTGGTATGCTGGTTGTCTATCAACAAGCCAAACAGCTATGAATGATGAACTCTTACTTCTCTCTTGGTGGAGAGCATTAACTTCTCTCTTCCATCCATCTCTTGGCCTTTTGGAAAGCGTGATCTTGTCTGTCCTCCAAAAATCTCAAATTTCTCTATAATTATCTGAGTTCAGTTAGCTATTTTAGGCCTGAGACTGAACTCTATAGGATAAGAATGTCAGAACAAAGGTAACAGATAAGACTTGCTCAAGTGGTTAGTCTATTTTAAGTGCACACTTGACTCAAATAGCTTCTCTTCTATGGTTAAGCATTGCTGTATATCTGGAGTTTCACTCAACGCAGCAAGAGTTGTAGAATCATGGATGAATGTTTCCTTATTCTGTTACATTTATAGGCGTAGCTGAATAAATTTAGAAAGCTGTGCTGGTCTTGTCTGGAGTAAAGTTAATTTTCTTCCTAGTAGCTGGTACAGGGCTGTGTTTTGGATTTAGGATGAGAACGATGTTGATAACACACTGATGTTTTAGTGGTTGCTAAGCAGTGTTTATACTAAGTCAAGGATTTTTCAACTTCTCATGCTGTTCTGCCAGCTGAGGCTGGGAATGCACAAGAAGCTGGGAGGGGACACAGCAAGAACAGCTGATCCAAATGAGCCAGAGGGCGATTCCATACCATATGGCATCATGCCCAGTATATAAACTGAGGGATTGGCTGGGGCCACCACAGCTTGCAGATTGGCTGGACGTCGGTCAGCAAGTGGTGAGCAATTGTGTTCTGCATCACTTGTTTTGTATATTTTGTTGTTGTTGTTTTTTCCATTTATTATTACTATTTTCACTTCCTTTTCTGTCCTATTAAACTGCCTTTATGTCAACCCATGAGTTTGACTGTGTTTTGGGTTTTTTTTTCCCCAATTCTCCCCTTGTCCCACAAGGTGTGGGGGGAGTAAGCAAGTGGCTGTGGAGTACGTAATTGCTGGCTGGGGTTAAAGCACAACAAAAGCATACTTACAGCATTGTTTTCTTGCTATTCTTTAAAAATTATGTTAAGTATCTTATGTTAAGAAAGAAAGAAAAAAACAAAAACCAAACAGATAAACGGGAGAATCTAACATTCCCCTAGAGGGAACTTTCAATTTTTGCTGCAACCTAGGGTGTTTCAGATAAAGATGTGGAAGCTAATTCTCAAATTTACAATTCTCCAAGCTTTTTTGTTGCTGTTGTTTAAATGTTAATTGCCGTAGTATAACTATTTGCCTGTGATGGATGCTCCCTGGCTGTCCTGCCAAGAGTCAGCCAGTCAGAGCAGCCTGATATAATACCAAGGTTAACTGTCCTTTGTTTTGAGGGGTGATTTTAGGTGACCTCCAAAGATTCCTACTGACCTACAGTATTCTATGATTTACTTTCCACTTAATCGTGGTTAACTGCAAGTGTCTTAAGTCTCAGACAACAGAGACTAAACTCTCTGCAGTTACAGTCTTTCCCACAGCCTGGGGGAGGACTCTTGTTTTGACACTGTAGCCAGCTACCTGCCAGTGAGCACAGCCTTGTTTTGGTATTTCTCCTATCCTGGGAAACAACACCATGGTGTATTATGACTACAGAGGAGTTACTTCACTGTGCATTAATTTAACGTAGGTTTTACCTCTGTCCTGTAAGATTGATGGAGTGGGAGTGATCTGTGAGAGACAGTACTCAAGCACATAGCTGAAATGACATAGTTTCCCCTGAGAACAGCTGTCTAAATTACAGCAGGACAATACACTTTATGAACTGAAAGTGGTGCCAAGTTAAAGTTCGATTCGGGATTTTTTTCTATTCAAGTTAAGAAGCTTAAATCACTCTAAATAATTTTCTTGCTTACTGATAAAAGTATGCCTTTAAAAGGGTGAAATAAATTTGTTTTCAAGTGATCAACTGTGGTTATCAGTTTAAATTACTAAGACCTGACTGACTTATTAACATCAGATAACACCTTTTAAAAAAAGGACCGAGGTTCCTAGGAGTTTGGTATTTTTCCCCTTGTGTTCCCACAGTTGAACCTTGCTATTTGCCTGCTTTCCTAGTGGTTATATAAGTGGTAGCCTAAATAAATCTAAAAGTAGCCATTAGCTGTACTATTCTAGCTAGAAATTAGATTTACTTTTTAAATACTCAGGTAAATTATCCCATCCCAGATATGTATGTACAGATCTTAGAGGTTACAGTAGGTCTATCCTACTTGATGGTTTCTCTTTTTCTCCCAAAAGTCTACATTATCAACATGGAAAGTCTTCTATCTGAGATTTCTCACTTTAGGAAGTCACTGGGTCAGGGAAATGGGATATTGAAAGAAGCGTCTGAACTCTTTAAGACTAACTCTTCTCAAAAGTTCTCTTGAGCCAAGATTTTTGACTTGGCTCTCTATTTTTAAGAATTACTGAATTGAAGTAGGCATTCCTTACTTGCCTTTCCTATTTCTGTTGAAAAGGAATCACTAACTTTTTAGAAAAAGGACACCATGAGGTAGAGCATTGGCTGCATGTAAATGAAGGACGATACTGTTCTGAGTGCTGAAAAAAGTCAATGTAATATTCAACTAGAGCTTGCTAGTGATCCGATTACCGTATCTTACTGAAAGAAGTGCTGCATTTGTGATAGTATGTTAAAGTACTCTGGTTTTAAAAGCATTTCAGTGACTGTATTCCACCCTTTTTTCCAGAAATGTTACGAACAGAAACAGTACAAAAATGGACTCAAGTTCTGCAAGATGATCCTCTCTAACCCGAAATTTGCTGAACATGGAGGTAACTGCAGACTCAAAAGATTATTTTCTTTTCTCCTGTCGTGAGCTTAAATGTATAATCAGTCTATTCCACGCTATTGGGAAAGAAGCCTGTTGCTGAGGATGATTCTGTCCTTATGACTGAATAGTTATTCTGAATTTTTAGTCTGTATGCATTCAGACCAAGTTCCCACTCTAGCTCAGTGAAACGCTCCTGTGCGGTGGGATGATGAAGGTAAACTATGTAGCTGAATGAAGCACACCATAGTGAAGCTTCCAACTAAGTTGCCTTTCTAGGTTTCTGGGTCAGAATGCTAGTGTGGGGTTTTCTTGCATTCCTATTTCATAGCAAGCAATTTTATCTGAATATTGCATAAAAGTATTCTGCCAGGGAATTAATCTTGCCTTTTTTGTCGAGTTCATACTCTTAAATTTTCTGTACTGCATACCAAGTTGCTACTTATAAGGAGCAAAGTTAAGTGTAATACTGTTGCTGCTAAAACTTGAAGCTAAACACAGAATCTGGGCAACCTCTTCTGATAAATATTGTAGGAAATTGACAGCAAGCTATTGCTTCTATTTACATCTGTCAGAACTTATTCCTCAATAAGATTCTTTAGTCCGACTGTATGAGAGGATTTCTGTTGCATGGTTCAGCCAGTCTTTCCTTGTGATACAGTGATTTCTTTTTTTTGTTTGTCTGCTGTTGAAGCAACCCAAAACTGAGCATGCATGTACTGTGTCAGTAATTTTTTTCCTTTTTGACATTGTCAAATCCTTGCAAAATGTTCGATTGATCCTTTTTATGCTTCCATCAGTGTCTGCTGTTTCTTTGTCCTCATTACTTCCCTAGAGATAGAAGTACAGTTTTCTTGTTGCTTCAAAGCTTAAGTGGCTTGTCCAACTCTGACCTAATGCATTTGGTTCTATGAGCACTTGTGTTTTTACAACATCTCAGTCTACATCTCTGCCTTTTCTATGCTTGCTGCCTCTTAAACTTTTCCAGGACAACTAGCTGGCTTGGCAGCTCGCATACTACTTGGGCTCTGAGCCAGAAATGGCTTTGAAGCTTGGAAGCAAAGCCTGGAATGAACAGCTGAAGCAGAGCTAAGCCAATGCAATGATCTGATGGGAAGCTGTGCTGTTGTCGCACTTAGCTGCAGAGACAAGGAATTCGAAAAAAATTAGTGAGAAGGTGGCAAACAGGTGGATTGCTGTGGCTGGACAGTTATCTCCCTGGTGGGGGGAGGGTAGGGATAGCTTGCCCTCCTTCCCACAGTGGGGATGTTCTTTGTCAGGCTCCCTGATATTATTGGGAAGATATCATTCTAGCTTTCTCTCTTCTCACAGTGTGGATGCAGGACAATTTAAAACCAAAAAAGATCCTGGCTCGTTTTGGGTCATCATTCACTTGAGGTGTACTTTTACAGAAAATGGTGTTAAGCAGGTCTAGCGGTGAAACTTCAAACTGCTGTAAGGGCTGACCCCACGATGACGAAAGTTGCTGTTAACAGTAGGGCAAAGGTTGCAATTGAAGGAAGACCACAGTACTATAATGAAAATGTGACTGACCTTCTGGCAGAAGCCAAAACTAAGCGATCTCTTACTTAGGAAAAAAAAACACCACAAAAAAGAAACACACAAACCACCCCCTCAGAACCCAAATCTGGCACAGCTTTCAGGCCTAGTGTGTGCATTACATGCAACTTGTTTCTTATAGTGTTACTTGAAGAATGAGGGAAGAGGGGGAACAATAGTCATATCAATGTATTATTTGCAATCTTAGGCCTCTCAGGATGTTGATTAAAATGCTACTACTTCAAGGTCTTTTACCCCCAAAATACAGTAGCAGGAGATATGCTTCTCTTAACTCCTGCTTTGTAACCAACCTTTGATAGTGCAGCTGACTGTGACAGATCTGTTTCTTGTGGTAGGACACAAAGTAATGAATTTTCTTTTCTTGTTCTGCCTACCCGGAACTTTAACACAAACTGAAGTTCTTTAAAATTGCTTGAGACTGGCTTTAAGGGAAATAACAAAAATCAAACATCTTAATTAATAAAGTTTGTGGTGTTTGTGTTCATCACATCTGTATGACGCTCTGCAGTGGTCCTTGTAAGACCAATTTCAAGAAAGGAAATGCTTCCATATGACAGTCTTCAGCTGTGCTAGGCTGCTGTCCTGATCTAAATTTATCATTTAATGGGGAGCTTCACTGTGTGACAACTTCAAAGGAATCTGCTCTGTGAAACTAGCATATGGGAAGTCAGAAACATAAGTATATGATATTTCTTACAGAGACGCTCGCGATGAAAGGACTGACCTTGAACTGCTTAGGGAAGAAAGAAGAAGCATATGAATTTGTTCGTAAAGGACTTCGTAATGATGTAAAGAGTCACGTCTGTATCCTTTGTAATACAAAACCTGATTTATTTTTTGTCTCTCTGAGTTCTAACTTCTGCATGTGTATGATTTTTGTGGCTACTTCAGGGCATACTTTTGAAGTACGTAATGTGGTCTGCATAAAAAAAAATCCAAAGTAAGGTATGAGCAGTGAATATTAATTGCTAGTCAAATAGTTGAAATAAGGTTTTGTTTTCCTTTCTATGATTTTGCAGAATCTTTAAGAAAAGTGCCTTTTACATTTACCTCTTAGAAAAAGACCTTCTATGATTTGTACTTACTGCGGAGAATAGGTATGCCTTATAAAATCTGGCCTTTTCTAAAGTTTTCTTCTCTCTTAAAAAGGTGTAAGAAATCCAATGTAGAGGTGCTCTAAAAATATCTATTTTGCCATGAAATTTTATTTAGCTCTGACTTGACGACTGCTATTCTGTTCTAATCTTGTCTTCCAAAAGTTTATACTTGTGAAATACTTCACAGCTACACAAGAGCTTTGGGAGAAACTGTCTTTTGTTTAAGTCACAGGTAGGAGACTACTTGAGATTTACACAGAATGCCTTACTTGTTCTGTATGCTTTTGAGTTGTGTGTTAATGGGCAAATTTCCCATTAAATATTTAAGTTTTTAACATTTAAAAAGACTGAACGCTTTGTGATGGCCACCTAGTTAAGACAAAGGGATGGCCGTTTACGCCATTCCTTTATTAAACATCCAGGGAGATTGAGGCTGGAAAAAAACCTCTAAGTGTACAAAGGTTATCAGAGTTACTGGAGGTGCCATAGAACAACCAAAGACAATTTGTACCTTCTTGATCTTAAAAGGTGAACACCTGAGGGATACCAAAACAACTTTTTCTGTAAGTTTCACATCTTAAATTGAGGAGCAAGAGAATCTGGGCAAGTTACTGGAGAGTTTTGGGAGATTCTGATTTCTAAACAGAATTCCAGAGTGGGATTTATCAACATCACTAATTCTTGTCAGCAGTTCATGCTGACTCGCATGGAAGTCTTCTGGACAGTTTTAAAAGTGCTGCAGGGATCTGTACTTTTTCACATCTAATTTGGGGGTTGATGTGGTAGAAGACCATCTTCCTGGACAAGTTTGGGTTTTTTTAAGTTTTAGTGGATTTTTATCACCATTCTACTGACTTGCTAAACTTACCATAAGAAGGCTACAAGAATTTTTGTTTTCTGAATTCAGAGCAAGTGAACTCCTCTGAGTCCTGTTAGACACATTTTCCTTTTTTTTTTTTTTTAAAGCTGTATCCACAGAACTAGCTCTGACAAAGCAAGATGTTCCTGCTTTTTTGTTTTTTGCTTTCAAGTGTACTGTTACAGCTCTGCAGAGAATCCTTAGAGTAATCTGACTGTACAGAATTACTTCCCTAGTGAACACAAGTGAACTGATACTGAATTATTTCCACACTAGGCATCAGGTTTGTCACATTACTTTGAGTTGTCATCTCTTGGTAAATTCTAAAGAAACAGCAAACCTCTTTTGCTGTTATCACACTTCAGGAGCACCTGATGTGCTGTCATAATGTCAATACTCAAATTTAGAATCTTTCCTGATAATGAGAGAGTAAAGACTAAGAGAATATGTATTCTGGCCTACGAGAAACTGAGATCTGAGGCTGAACATTAATAAAAAGTTCCTTCTACATCCTTTGCAAGGACTTGTGGCTAGCCATGGAGTTCTAATGAAAACTTGAAGGCCTGTTGATCCTAGATGCTACTTAAGCAGAGCACGGGAGGTTCTTTAAAACGACATTTACATTTCCTGTTTTGTGTGAGCTTAATGCCAGATTTGGTGTAAAAGAAGATGTGGGGGCACAGCCACTGAAGTTGCCGTGTTCTGGTAGTTGGTTTCAAGGAGGTGCAATACATCACTATGTGTTTATTCATTATGAGGATGGTGAGACACTGGAACAGGTTGCCCAGGGAAGTTGTGGATCCTCTATCACTGGATGTGTTCAGGACCGGGTTGGATACGACCTTGCATGACCTGGTTTTAGTGGCAGGTGTCCCTGTCCATGGTTGGAACTAGATGATCTTTAAAATCCCTCTAACCCAAGCCATTCTGTGATCTGTGTGTTCTTATTTTCTTGTGGTAACATTTGAAGGTGGTTTTAGTCTGTCTGTCGTCTGCATTTTTTGTGAAGCACCTGGTGGAGGGTGTTTAAAATGCAACTGGTCACTTCAGTGTTCTGACTTAAGAAAGGGTAGATTTTAATTCTCCTGCAGTTCCCTACATTGAGGTTTGGGGGGAAAATGGCCATTGTAAAGTTGTTTAGAAATCCTGTAATTTTCTGGCCAAACTACAATCAAATTCTGACCCATATTGGGATATAACTCGAGTAGTGATCTGGTTAGAGATGTACCCTTATTTCAAGAGTAAATGTTTCAGGTAATGTCACGTTATACTCAAGACACTGTAGGAACCTGTTCAAGACGGGCCAGAACTGTCTACGGTCATAAATGAGTGGCACTGTGCTTGTATCAGCTATTAAAATTTCTTATGCTTAGTCTTGACTACTGGTACACACATTTCTGAGTGGATTTATCCTTTTCTTTACTTGATTGTTGGTGAAGAATATGGTTTATGAAAGATTAAGACAGATCACCACTTGAATCCAGGAATGGCAATGATGCCTGGCAAATTACTCAAAGCATCATCTTAGTTTACTCTGCGACAGTGCACATAAATTCTTTTGGACTGAATTGCCTTGCTCTAGGCTAAAATCTGAAATATCTTCTACTGTGAAAACCAAAGTAAGTTCAGATTTACTGCTGTGGGAAGTGTAGCCTCAGTGAGCTACTAGTAACCTGAAGTAGCAAAAGATAAATCATGTCAAGTAATCTTTCTTGTAATACAACTTTTGGAGACTGATGTAAACACACAACAATATGTTACTATGACAGATGTCGGTTTCATGTTTTGAATTCAGAATCTTTCCAGGGTAAAGAAGAATGCTCATGAGGGAGAAATCTATAGAAATGACATACTGCTGATGGAAATCTGAGGTGGGACAAAGACTTTTGATGCACAGAAATGCGAAGATTTCCTTTTGTCAGTGGATAAAATTTAACTCTGTGTTTATCCCTTACTGTAAAATCTGGAGACTAGTTGAGGTTACAGGTAGACAAGTGAGGAAGAGTAGCGCTTGTACACCAATTGTATTGTTAGAATGAGACATTTCTTAAATTAAGAATTGCTACTGTAATTACCGTGGTATGTTTTAACCAGTACAGCTCTAAGAGTAGCTTTTCTGGGTCTTGTGGAGTTTGGATGATTTAGTTTGTATAACAGTGTTTGGAGGGGGGCTTGTGAATGTGACTTAACAGTAGATTTTAAAATGAGACTTTGTTGCTTCTTTGGAAGCGTTTTATGTTTTAAAACAGATCAGTAAAGCCTGGCTGCAGTAATCAAGCTTAATTTATATGGGTGCTGATCTTCAAGGAAAATGTCAAGCTGTTTGATCTGTAACACAAATGCACTGCAGTTACTTTGTGAAAGCTGTGAATGTATCTTCCTTAACGCGCGTTAGGTTGGCACGTCTACGGTCTTTTGCAACGGTCTGATAAGAAATATGATGAAGCCATCAAGTGTTACCGGAATGCACTCAAGTTAGATAAAGATAATCTACAGATCTTGAGAGATCTCTCTCTGTTGCAGATTCAGATGAGAGATTTGGAAGGATATAGAGTAAGTATTGTCTTTGAATTCTTGTTTATTGCTGTTGGCATTTTCTTGTTCTTCTGTTCCATTATTAAGTCTTTTATTGGTAGTAATTCTGTTGGTACTTGTTTTTGCTGTTTCAAACATGTTTTAAGCTCCTGTTTAGGAGAGCATGGAAACGTGTTGCAACACAAGCTTCGTATAATGTTGAGAACAGAACTAGAAGTACAGTTACTCTGTACAGTTTGACTTACGGATCACCTTGTAAAGTTTTAGTTGACTCATTTTTCACAGAAATAGTGAAATTAAAAAGGATAAGACATAAAGGTTGGGAAGTGGGAGTATTTACTTTTCCATCGTGAAGTACTACAAATGGTCTTTCAGCTACATAAACTGAAGGTGCTTTTTTTGTGAAAAATAAACTATCATGATTCTTTCGAGCATGTGGGAAACTTGCCTCATGATGACTGATTTCTTAATCTCAGTACTGGTTTTATCATAAATAAAATCAGATTTGTCTGTGAAAGGGAAAAGTCTTACTCCTCTTCCATCCTCTATTTCATGTGAAGGAGGCGACTGGATTGTGGGCTTTGGCATTAATTGGTCTCCTTCACTGAGGATGTTGAATTTGCTAATGCAAGAAAAGGCAATAACTGACAGAGGGATATGATTTGACTCAGGAAAGGGTCTGGGAAGTACAGCACCAGTATGAGGACTTTGTGCCTGGGCATGACGAGTAGAAACACTCTTTCAGTAGCAGTGAGCTCGTGTGTTCTAATGGAAACCCCTCTCTAGGTTTTGGAGCTCTATCTTTGGAAATGATTTAGGCCCTTCAAAGGTATTCTTGAAAATTGCACGTTTTGTGTCCTAGCAGATAGATTTTTGTGCTTTGTGCTGTGACTCCTTGTCCTGGATTCGGCTGGGCTAGAGTTAATTTTCACAAAATGCTGGGAGAGGGGACTCGGCCAGGACAGCTGACCCAAACTAGCCAAGAGGATATTTGATACCATATGATGTCATGCTCAGTATATAACTGGGAAAGCTGGCCAGGGGGAGGAGGGATCAAGGCTCAGAAACAGGCTGAGCGTTAGGTTCTAGGTATCAAGCAATTGCATTGTACATTACTGGCTTTACACATTTTTTTTTTTTTTTAGTAGTATTATTGGTTTTATTATTTCTTGTGTTGTCATATTGAACCATCCTTATCTCAACCCACAAAGTCTTCCAATTTTCCTCCTCATCCCATCTAGGAGAGGAGTGAATGAGTGACCGCATGATGCCTAGTTGCTGGCTGGGCCTAAACTACAACTCTCCTATGTTTAGAATATAGCCCCCAGATTTAAGAGATGGAAACATGCTGCTTTTCCCCATGCTGTTAGAATTTCAAAAATTGCCTAGGGCTTTTAAAAGATCTTTTAGAAGTGGTAAATCATGATAAAGGTGTAGTAACTCCTTTTTTTTTTTTTAACATATCTGTTACTTTACAATTACTTTTCTTTTACTGAAGGAGACAAGATACCAGTTACTTCAGCTGCGTCCTACACAGCGGGCTTCCTGGATTGGCTATGCCATTGCATACCACTTACTAAAAGATTACGATATGGCCTTAAAGTTACTTGAAGAGTTTAGGAAAACCCAACAGGTAAGGTTTTTTTATTCTGGAAAGAGTGCACGTTCTGTATACGAGACAGAACCTGAGGAATTAGTTCTTTGTAATTAGGAAGAACTAATTAGGAACCAGTTGAGAATTAGGAAGAAATTTGTTATTTGCGGAGCTTTCTGCTTTGAGGAGAAACATTTTTTCAGGACTTTAGCAGCTGATACGAATTATACAGGACTACTGTTTTTTCTTCTCACAATAGGTTGTTAGGGTTGAGGATATAAGGATAGACTGATGTGGAGGAAGTGAGTAATGTAGTGTTTGTGAGGCCTGTAGCTAAAGCAAACCTGGTATGATCCTGTCCCTTTACAGTAGGTAAAATGTCAGAAAATACTATTTACTGTTAGATGTGCTTGTTTGCCCTTTCTCCTGCAATAGCCTGGGTGCCTTTCCGCAAAGAATTTGGAAAGACGCTTTTTTTCCTTGCTTTGTATAGATCTTTATATTATGTGCTTAAGATCAGTGCTTTGTGTCAAAAGTAACAAGTATAGTTGAAAATCCAGTGTTTGAGAAGATTTTAATGTTGATGAAACTTGGAGTAAATCAAATGGTGTGACGTCAAAATCACCATTCCCTTGTTCTGTTATTTTTAATGCAGAACTATAAAGTCTGAATTAACAGAACAAAATGGATGTGTTGATTATTCTGTAGCTTGGAAAGTAAAAACATGTTTACAGGTGCATTGAGCTTGGGAGGCGTGCTGGAGGTATCATGTGCAAACGCTAAGATATCACAATCTATAGGTCAGGTAGTGTTTCTGGGTTTTTTCTTTTTTTTTTTAAATAGAAATATCTCCTCCTTTCTGTAATAACTGCGCATGAGATTTTATAGAGCTGGAATGGGACTAACTCTAAGAATGGAAAAGAATTGCTAGGATGGACCAGTGTTTGTGTCTTGATCACGTATCATTGTCAAACAAAGGATGTTGTAAGCCAAGCATACATAGCTTGGTGTTTCCAAAGAGCTGTAACTTCAGTATTGAATAAAAACTGAAAAAAGAAGTAAGTCTAAATGAAAATTGGGTTGTCTTCTAGGAATGTTTGACAGCCAAAAAGTTGTGATTCTTGAATGAATCAGCAGAGCCTAGTCTGAGTTCGGTGTAGAAATGACTATTTGATTTAGCATATAGAAGAGATGGAAAAACTGCAAATGAAGCATAAGCATGATGGAGGTTCTTTCAAGGACTAAGGATTTAACAGTGATATTGGCCCCTTGGAGAGAGTGAATGTGATGCTGTCAATGATGTTGTTGTGTTTTCTAAAAGATTGTGTGTAAATACGCTTGTTTGAAGGCAGTCATGATGATACACTCTTCCGTTTTTAGTGACTAAACCAGGTTTAAATACCATCTGCTGTAGACTAACATCTTAAATCAGTTGAGTCTGCTGTGCAAATTACCACTGTCTTAAATCTCACCCTAAAACAAAGACCTCATGCTCTGATGCCATTTTTTAGTAAAACTGGGAATATTTGGGAAACTTCCGTAAATAGCAAATGGTTTGCACTTGAACAATGAGCTGTTTAACTATCAATTAGCATAGTATTGGTCACAGGCAAACGGTGGAAAAGCTGTTTAATCATCAATGGACAGAAACACATGAAAAATACTGGACAATATTGTTTATAGAAAATGGGTTGTGTCAAGCCTTGCCTCTTTTTCTGAGATTGGTAGAGACAATTACGTAGTATATTGTGTTTTCTCTTCCAAAACACTATAAATAGGATGGCCACGTTGATTTTATTTCTCTTGCAAATTGTCTTGTGCTTTGCTGTGCTAGTTCCCTGCCGAGTGCAGGCCCATGTAAAGCCCCAGCCACTGGAAGAGAGAATCAATGTGTCAGGTCCAGAGCAGCCAGGGGAGCCCAAAGACTCTCCCCAAGCAAACACAGCTCAGTTTTGTCACTCTCTGGCTCTTCCACAACAGTCCCCAAATATACTGTTTGTGCCATCTCTGGATACGTAAGTCCTACACTTAAAATAGTTGAGTTCAGGATACTCCATTGATCTCTGAGGAGGTACACTTCTTGTTTACTTTACAAATCTTCCCTCTTGTATTTTCTATGGACTCCTACTCAACAGATCACCTTTTGTGACTGATTTAGTAGAATATTGCATGTGACTGTGAGAAAAAGGTGGTGTTCCAGGTTTAAAAGGAGGGTAGAAAGACTGAGTGGTTTCCAAATCGTTAGTGAATGGGAATCTTCAACAAACTGTTTTTGAGGAGTTGTATGGCAATCTGTGTTAGGCCCGATAGCGTTTACCGTCATTGTTAATGAATGAAGTGAATGTAACATGGTATGTAAAATGCCACTGTCATAATAATTGATAAATAATGACAATGTAGGGTGATCATATTCTCTTACTTGGATTACTCGGGCAGCTCTGTCCATTCGGGTGTGAATTATCACAGCCAAAGTCAAGCAGTAAAACTAAGAAAAAGATCAAGGAACTGTCATTTTAGTGATTGTAGGTGAGTATCTGAAGATGCAGTATTACAAAATAATGGAGCTAATCTAGCTACAAGCTGTTGCCAAAGCCAGCAGTCTGACTTTTTCCTGTGTGCTCCCACTGCTTCCTTGTGCAGCACTGGTTGGCTCATGGAGGCCTGGTTCAGGAAGCCCAAGTGACAGAAAAATAATCACTCTTTTGAAGGATTGATTGGCCGAACTGAACAACTGGGAGGTGAGAGAGGAAAGAGGAAGGGGAATAATAGAGGGAAGTGGACTGCCTTTGTTGATCCGGGCTGGGGTTAGATTGACTTTGCTTGTTGTAAAATTGTCCCTCAGGGCAGACTTAGGGGTGAAGAGCGAAAAACCACGCTTATTTCCGAGAAGCAGAGGTTTTCTCTATAGAGCACTGATTACCAAGAGATCAAGACTTACTGATGACCCTGATTTTAACAAGCTAGAAAATGAAAAGAACAATATTGAAAGATCGGAGGACTAGAGAAAATGCTGTCTAGGAAAGGGCAGAGATTCCATTTGTTTACAGAAAACCCTTAGGTGATTCTAGTATGGTTTAGATACTGTTTTTGGGAAGAGTGATATATCTAGAAGTATTTTTTGTAGTGAGAAAAAATAAAGGAGAGAGTAGCATCAGGAAGTTGAGCAACAAATTCAAATGATACATCGCTTCTTATCACAGACAATTTTATTCTAATGGTAAAGTTATCACTGGAAATGGTGATTTTTCTGTCTCATAGTGTATCTAGATCAACATTGCCTGTCATCTGAAAGCTGTAAATTACCCAGATGCACAATATTTCAGTCAAAACCAGGTTATGAGGTTGAATGCAGACATCACTGCAGGAAATATAACAGCCTGTGCTGTTCAAGTTAAATCAAATGATTTAAGAGTCACTTCAGAATTTAAATTGTGGGAACCAAGGTGTAAAACAACTATGCATTTTGTTTTACTGTTGTATGTCCCATTTTTCTTTTCTTCTTTTCCAGAGTAAATTTTTATTCTTAATTTTTATTTTATTCCTGATTTCTGCATCAGGCCCACAATTACAGATATGGACAGAAAACCTCTGAAGTTTTGAGGGTCTGCTCTTAGGTATGTTTTGGCTGCATCTTGTCACATTCTTTCAGTGACAGTTATGTTAGGCCATCTGTGGTTGTAAAGTTAATTTTTATTTATTTTTTTTTTTTGTGGTTCAGAAGAGGAGGAAATCTGTTCTGAAATAGCAGAATTGAGTTCAAGAGAAAGCTGGATGTCTCGTGCAAGAATTGTAACTGTTCTGAGATGAGGGAGGAATAAAGATATGTTGTGCAGCAATAGCAATGATGTAGAAAAAAACTCCTTATAGAATATCTTATTCTTTAAGACAGTGTGATTACTCAGATTAAGTACCAAGGTTATAAATTGCTTGCCTTCTGATGGAATGCGTGTTTAAATCTTCATTAACCTGATGAGATTTCAAAATCTTTTAAAAATGAACTTTTCTTAAAATGACTTTTTAAGTGAAGTGGCAGTAAGTGCGGTATTTTTCTGGTGGATTAGCCCTACATGTAAGAGGGAGTTAATTTGATTATTGTGACATTTCATAATTCTTTTGTTAGTTCTGCCAAACCAGAAGAGCTGGGATTTCTTGTCATATATATAATTATTTTTTTTAAAGTGTCGTGTGGGTAATCCATGCTTTGAAGCCCTAAAAACAATTCATGATGTGCAAAAACCTATGCTACTTGTGGAATTTAGATGCACGTTGTACTGAAGGGTGGGATATTTTTATGGGGGAAGTGAAGGAGAAGGAACTAAATTGGTGCTCTGCAGTTTCAGTTCTGTGGCATTGCCATAACGATAAGCAGGCAGACAGACATGCCTAAATGTTTAACCCCTGTTGGTTGCACGTATTAATTCTGTGAAGCAGTTAAAAATGTTTTCCAGGTAATGATGTTTTTATAACTGACTTCCGGTGTTTAATATGGATAAAAATTGAACAAAGATGTAAACAGAAAGGAAGCTACAGATAAAGGAAATGCGAGAAATGGGTAGGATTTCATGCTACCCACTGACACTGTGCAAGGTCTAATCTTGTTCCCTTAGCCATAAGGTATGTTTAGCAGTTACTAAAAAATATTTGAATGTTGTTATTTTCAGCCCCCAACTGATGTTCATTATCAGATCTACACTTTTTTTTTTTTTGCCATAGCTGCCTTTCAAAATGTTTCTACCTAAAAGGAAACTTTCCTTCTAAGAATTTATAGTACTGTAAAAGCCAAAATTTACAGTGCTATAAAAGCAGAAATGTTAAATCTCATAAAATTGATCTGTGTGTAGGGAAGGACTGGAAGTAGTGGTTTGGGACAAGTTAGTTTCAACTAGTTCAGTGTTTTGGGGTTGGGTGTTTTTCATTGTCTGTTTGAGTTATTTGATTCTTTAAAGAAGACAGAGGAACAGTTTTACTCGGCGAACAGGAAAGTAATAGTAAATCCTTTGACCAACGTGACTTCAGAAGTGTTGCCTGGTCTGGAAGAAACAAAGTAATGTCATGGGGAAGAAGATCTTTACATTTATCAAGATCAGCTGCTCCTTAACTTTTTTTTATTATTAAAAAAATGGTGTTAGACTATAACTGTCTTTCCTCCAATTTCTATTGAGGCAGTATATTTCAGATACTAGAGTTGTACAGGTTTGCTGGGCATTGTCTGCAGACTTCTAGAGTTGGTCTCTGAAATCCTTGCAATTTCTTTATCCTTGAAGTA
>VWZK01004115.1:0-26185 GCA_013396935.1 Baryphthengus martii
CCTGCTGCCCACACTCTTCTTCATACACCGCAGGATCCCATTGGCCTTCTTGGCCACCAAGTCCCATTGCTGGCTCATGTGGAACTTGTCCCTCAGCACTCCCAGGTCCTTCTCCATGGAGCTGCTTTCCCAGCAGGTCCCCCCTCCCCTGTACCTCCCTGCAGGGGGTTATTCCTCCCCAGGTGCAGGGCCCTACACTTGCCCGTGTTGAACCTCATGAGGCTTCTCTCCACCCAACTCTCCAGTCTTTCCAGGTCTCGCTAGATGCCATCAGAGCCTGCTGGTGTGTCAGCCACTCCTCCCAGTTTGATCATCAGCAAACTTGCTGCAGGTCCACTTGTCCCTTCTTCCAGGTCTCTGATGAATATGTCATCCTTCCAGAGAAGCTGCTAATTTTCACATCACTCTTCAGCCAGCTCTTCTGGTCCTGATTCCTGCCTCCTTTCCCTGTTCCTCAAGTGCCCGTTACCTGCTCCAGTTCCCAGCTGACCTCTTGGAGTCCAGCTCCAGCTCCGTTCCTGGTTTCTCCCATTTGATTTCCTCTTGCCTCTCTCTGTTGACACAGAGAACAAACCCTCAGAGCCGGGAGCGGGTGGGGAGGCCGGACGTGCTCTCCCAGCAGAGGTGTGACAGGCAGCGAGCTCTGCCTCCCGTGGGTTATTTTGCTCTGGCAGGAAAGCTTTTGATCTGCAGCGGATCGAGCTTGAGCAGGGGGCTCTGCTCTTTTCCTTGACAAGCCCCAGCACTGATGGCAGCGTCGCGTCTCGGGTACCTCAGATCTACAGAGCTGGTGGTGGGGCTGCCTCCCCTGCCTCAAGAGCAGCTTTCTGGGTGATTTATTTCTGGTTTGCTCTCCAGCTTGGCCATGTAGGTCAGGGAGGGCTCTGTGGATTTTCAATTCAAAGGGCAAGATTGCTCTGTAAATCGGCCTGTGTTGACAGGAGAGCTGCCTTTTTTTTTTTTTTTTTTTTCCCAGCTGAAAATAAACAAAGTGTTTACGGTTGATTTTTGCTGATAGGTGCCAGTAACTGTTTATGTTACGGGCAGCGGTTGGTTCCCCTCGCTGGGCGGGTGCTGGGCTTGTGTGGAGTTGGCGGCTTCACCAGAGAGATGAGCGGTTGCTGACCTCATCCCAGTGCATGTGGAAGAAGGAAAATATTTATATTTGCCCCAGGAGAGGTTTAGGTTGGAGCCGAGGAACAATTTCTTGCCCTGCAGGGTTGTCCAGGCGTGTCCCAGGCTGCCCAGGGCAGGGCTGGAGTCCCCCTGNTCTTGTCCTGTCCCTTATTCCTTGGGAGCAGAGCCCGACCCTCCCTGGCTCCAAGCTCCTGAATGTCAGGGAGTTGTGGAGAGCCAGAAGGTCTCCCCGGAGCCTCCTTTGCTCCAGGCTGAACAACCTCAGGTCCCTCAGCTGCTTTTGCAGCTTTGGTCTCCACGAACGAACCTTTTCTCCTCTGTGCGGTGTGTTCTCTGCCGCTGCTCCGTGACGGCCAAACCCCTCGTTTGGTCGGATGCCAGAATGGGGACTAGGTCACCAATCTTCTTACTGGGATTTAGCGATCCCTTGGGTTTTTTTTTTTCAGATTAGTGCTGGCTTTTTAGGCTTGCCAGCTCAAAGGGCATTAGGGAAGGTTGCCCCTGGTAAAAACCGTGTCATGTTATACAATGTCATAGACGCTCGCCGCAGGGAACTGCAGCGGAGGGCCGGCAGGGTTGATACTGATCTAAATACTTTTATTAAATATGTAGGTGTCAGAAAACGGTGTTTTTCAGGAGCAGTCACAGGTAGCAGGGGTGATATTTATCCACATGCTTGTATGAAATTCTTCCGTGTCAGAAAAGGTTATTTACGGGCGTAGTCATACATTTCAGTTTTATAAGAAACATCAACAAGCTGAGAAATTAAATGTTATAGTAACGTATTTAATATGTTAGAGCAATGTATTTTATATGGGTGTCAAGAGGAAGGGGACAATCTCTTTTCAGTGATGCCCACCAACAGAACAAGAAATAATGGGTTTAAGTTGGAACCCAGGAGGTTCCACCTCCACAGGAGGAGAAACTTCATTGTTGGGAGGGTGACGGAGCCTGGCCCAGGCTGCCCAGAGAGGTGGTGGAGTCTCCTTCTCTGGAGACTTTCCAACCCCCCCTGGATCTGTCCCTGTGTGTCCTGCCCTGGGGGATCCTGCTCTGGCAGGGGGGTTGGACTCGGTGATCTCCAGAGGTCCCTTCCAACCCCTACCAGTCTAGGATTCTCTGATTCTGTGTTATACCAATATATTTAATATGTCATAGCAATGTATTTAATATGTCATACCAACATATTGAATATGTTCTACCAAGATATATAATATATTTTATCAAGATATATAATATATTTTACCACTATATATAAAAGATTGTACTAAGATGCAGGAGGGAAAAAAAAGGAAATGATCAGTCGTCGCTGTTTGTCAAAACGCCTCCTTGTTTGCTGTGACTTTTCTATGTGGGCTTCGCTTCTATGAGCTGAGCAGTGTGGAGTAGGATTCGAAATGAAAAATCTGAGCTTGGCAAAATACTCCTGCAGGTTTTAGTGCCAACTGTTTGAATATATTTGTTGATATATCCCTCATCCTGGGAGTTATATGCAGGTTCCAAAGTAAATAAGTGAATAAAGGGCTAGAATATCTTGTATTTCACATTACTTTTGGGAAAAAAATGTTGATTTGTACGAAATATAGTCACATTGACCAAAAGACAAGTCTTTTTAACAGAGGTTTTAACTCAATCTTCCTGCAGTTGCCTAGTTCTGAGTTCTCCCCACGTCTGGCCGAGTTGTTTATTCCGTAGATTGTATTTGAAGTGTCGTCCTGGGACGTTTCCAACTGTAGCTTCCCACTGAAAAGTGTAAAAGAGTAACTGATGAATTCCTGTTGAAAATCAAAAGAAAAATAATGTCTTTGGTTTTGAACCTTTCCTTTTCATTGCCTGGATGGGTTTTTTGCCACCTGAAAGGTTGGCAGAAAGGGCTGGTTCAGTTTCTCCGACACGTGTGGGTGAAGATAAGAGCGTTGCGTCCATCCAGGGGATACCTGTGTGCTCCTCACTGCTCATTTAGCGTACTCTGCAGAACCAAATCCGAGATTTTTCCCTAAAAAACATGAAATAGTTGGATTAACAAGCCCAGATGACTTCATTTATATTTATTTTTTTTTCTGTTTGTCTGTGTGGGACGAGGCAGTGGGATATTTGCTGTGGCATCTTTGACATCCAATGTTCTACTGGTAACTTCAGCAAAGTTTTTATTCCGTAGCAGAAGTGAATTCTTTAAAATATTTTTTTTTTTTCATTTAATGCCCAGAACATCACTCTCACCACTTTGAACTTCCAGATGAACTGGATGTTGATGTTTCTGGAACCTCCAGGGCCATTTCCAGCCGACACAGCAGCTGGGACCTCAATTCCAGTGTTGACGTCCCGTTACGGTTTTCAAAGCTCTCATCCTGCAAGTTCTACGTGTCCTCTCCAAGATGTACTTCAGTAAACCAGAGGAAAACTTGCTGATTTCCTGCCAATCAACGCTCCAGGAAAGATTCTTCATCCTGTTCTTCTTCTTGAATCCTCCCCGTTTCGCATCGTGCTGGGGACTTCAGTTGAGAAATGATATATTTGAAGAAATTCAGTGTTTCTTTTCTCTTTTGTCACCTTTCTCCTTCATCTTCTTTTCCCTGTGGAGAGAAACTGCAGAGAAGTGTAAACACCACAACAGAAGGTCCTTTGGAAATGCAAATTAGAAGTGAAATGAAGTTCAACTTCTTCGGAGTTCCTTCTTCCATTTGCCTTCCTTAGGAAAAATCAACCTTCTACTATTTTTTTTTTTTTCATCTTCTAATGAAGATTTGTTCAAAAAACAAATTCAGGCTGAACGTGACCTCTTGGAGTTGCTCTCCGTCAGGAGGGCCATCCCTGCCGGCTGCAGCCGGCCCTTGCTCAGCGTTTTCCATCCACCGGAGACTGCAGCAGCGGATGAAAAAAATAGAAGCGCTCCAAAATGCGACACTTTGGAGGCTGCAGTCGCTTGCGGTTTCTAGGAAGCTGAGAGGGCTGGTTGGTGCACTTCAGCTCCTCATCCTAGTGCCCTGTCAGGGAGAGGAAGGTCATCTGCTCCGGGGTAAAAATAGAGCGTGCCAGCGGACGGGCGCTCGACACTTCAGCCAGGTATGCGGTGATTAACCCCTCAGCGCCTGCTCAGGGGTGGATGGAGAGCCCAGTGTGACAGCTGTGCTGGTTGGAAGGGACTGGGGAGGCACTGGTTTGAGCAGTGTGGTGGATCAGGCCAGTGGTGGCATTGCCAGGCCAATGCCTCGGTGCCCTCTGAGAACAGAGGCTCCTCAGCCTTACTGAGACACCGGTCCCAGTGCGGCATTGCCTCTCCTGGGAGAGATCTGCCGAACAGAGGATTGGAATTGGCCTGGGAGAATCAGTCATGCACAATCCCAGCATGGTGGGAGTTGGAAGGGCCCTGTACTAGCTCCTCTGGTGCCCCCACCCTGCTCCAGCAGGGTCACCCAGAGCAGGGGGCCCAGCAGCGCAGGGTCCAGGTGCCTTTGGAATCTCTCCGGAGAAGAAGATTCCACAACCTCTCTGGGCGGCGTGGGCCAGGAGGTTTTTTTTCCCTGAGTGTCACATGGAATACTGAGAACTGGAGTGACCTGAATTTTCACCATCCAATACAAGAGATACTATAAAGGTTCTGCAAAGAGCTGTGACTGTTGACAGTGAGAGATCTTCTCATCTAATGCGTTAGCAGTAAAGAAGGTTACTGGGACACTGGGAAGCTGCTTTCCCCATATATTAGACAAAAAAAGGGATCCTGGAATCATTCCACGTTATTACCGAAGCAGGAGAGATCTCCACATTCAGTTTTACCTCCACTGGATCACCCCAGAGTCAAAACTTGTGATAGTCCATGATCAGGAATAGTTTGCACCCATCGCTGGTTGCTACCGTGACACACAAAGAACATTCCGGTTCGTGGAGATACGACCTCAGCATCCGTTTGGAGTTACGGTTTCAGAAAGACGGACGAGATCTTCTCCATGAAAGCTGAAGCAGGACGTGTCGTGACTTATTTTTAACTCTGTGAGAAGACCTGAACTTTCAGGAAAAGTAGATTTGCCCCATTCAGCAGGTTCTTCGGAAGCTCCAGGTCAACGGGTTTGAAAGATGGATGAGTTGAATGAAATCCTTTAGGGGTTTCTCGGTTTGAGGTTTACGCGGAAAAGGTGTTATTTTCTTGCTTATATGACGTTATTTTGCGAACGTGAATTTCTTTTATTCCCCACAGAAACGTTCCAGAGGCCAAGTGCTGTTCGACAAAGTGTGCGAGCACCTGAACCTTCTGGAAAAGGACTACTTCGGGCTCACCTACAGAGACACGGAAAACCAAAAGGTAACCCTCCAAACCCTGGCTGACCTTTGGTGTGTGGACATCAGAGCTCCCAAAGACACCCCCTAGACCACTGCAGACAGTCCAGGAGTTGGTTTTATCTTCTTTGCCGAGTTCCACAGACGTGGCTTCAGCGCTACGTGAAGTTTTTTGTAACTTCTTGAGAGCATCCCCCTGTGTTTCCCTGGCTTCCCTCTGTGCTGGGTGGTGATGACATGGAAGAAGTTCATCCCGTGGCTGTTTCTCCTCCTTGTATGATTTATTTTGTTCCTGCAGTAGGTGAAGGTTGGATTTATGTTGGTAGATACTCTACTAAACACAGGATACTAAAATACGGCTTAATAAAGCAGTTGTTGGGGTGCAGGTGGGCAGCAGTTGATTGCTCTTACCAACTGCTGAGATAGAACAAGGCTTTGAGTCTTGACTTCCTTTATCTTGGTATTTGAAGACCTGTCAAAAAGATGGGGACAGACTTTGGAGCAGGGCCTGTTGGGACAGGACAAGGGGGGATGGGTTGAAACTAAAGGAGGGAGATTTAGACTGGAGAGAAGGGAGAAATTGTTGGTGCTGAGGGTGGTGAGAGGCTGGCCCAGGTTGCCCCGAGAGGTGGTGGCTGCCCCATCCCATGATGAAAGAGACAATATCAAAGGATCATTTAAAACGTTGGGTGTGATTCTGGCATTTTAAGATAAATATTTTGAAAGAGAACGTGGGAGCAGAAGCCCAGCAGAGCTCACCGGGTGAAGGTGCTTCGTGCTTTGCACGACCTGAAAGGTCTTCCCTGGTGGAGCTGGAGGTGTTACTGGTTTTTTAGCTGTTCGTGGCTTGTGAGGACAACAGTTGTATTTTCTACTCTTATCGTCCCTCCACGAAATAAATCAAGGTTTTTTTGCCTCCCTTTCGCTCGCTTTGCTGCTGGGCCAGAGCTGGAGTTCTCCAGCCTCGTGTTTTCCACCACCAACTGGGTTTGGACAGCTGCAAACTGGTTGTTTTTGTTGGAGGGGCAGAGGAAAATCATTGTGTTTTGTTTGTTGGATATTTCTCTTTTTTGTTTTTTTTTTTGTTTTTTTTTTTTTGCCCCCTCATCTCTTTGTTTATCTTTCTTTGGAGGAGGTGGAACTTTCCTGGGGGGAGCGAATGTTTTGTTCTGAGCTGTGTGATACCTTTTAAATATTGATTTTGTTTGAGGACAGGGCAGCTGAGAGACCCCAGGCTGCTCCACCTTCCAGGATTAGAAAGAAAAAAACCAAATCCATCCAAACAACAACAAAACTTGTAGAAATTAAATTTACCCAGAAGGTAGTCTGGAAAAAAGACTTCTGTGGGTTTATTTTACTTACTTCTATGTTTTATTAATTTTTTAAAATTATTTTTCAATAATTATTCCTTATTATTTCTTATTACTTCTCATTATTTCTTATTATTCATGGATTTTAATTAGTATTATTTATATGATTGTTATATTTATTATTTTCATTGTTTTTAATTATTTTATTCTATTTAATAATTGCTATTTATTTTTATTATTTGCATGTTTTTTTACTCTCATTTATTACTTTTATTATTTTATTATTTACAAGTATTATTTATTATTTATTTCTGTTATGGTTATTTTTATTATTTTTATTTGGTTTATGATTTTATTATATTTAATCATTACTGAGTTTTTACTATATAGTTTTTACTTAATATTTTAATATCATTTATTATTTTCATGATGTTATTATATTTAATCATTACTGCTTATCTTTACAATCCTTATTATTTTTATTTCTTATTTTATTATCATTTAATATTTTTATGTTATATATAATACTATATGATATTTAATCATTGCTATTATCTTTACTACTTTTATTAATTTATTATTTTAATACCATTTATTCGTATTTTATTTAAAAATTATTCTTTATTTTTATCATTCGTATTATTTTTTATTGTTAATAATATTCTAGTATTATTTATTATCTTTTTATTTCAAACCCTTCAGCTCCTCAACATCTGGGAAGATTAATAAAATTGCTACTTCTAGCCAGGGCCACATCTTGAAAATTTGTCTTTCCCCTGCCTATTGCTGCTCCGAGGAGAAAGGGCTGGCAGAACTTCGCCTTCCCTCGTAGTGCTGTTTTCAAAGGAATAATTATTGTGTTTTCTAATTCAAATTTTTTTAAAAAAATAATGAAAAAAAACCCCAACATTTTCTTTGCAGAACTGGTTGGACCCTGCCAAGGAAATCAAGAAGCAGATCCGAAGTAAGTTTGCTGTTGTTTGTTCATTGGTTTCATTGGGGGCTGGAAAACTTCACTCCGATGTTCCCAGACCTCAAAAAACCTACCAAAACCCAGTTTTTTCCCCCAAACTGCTACCGGTGTTTGTGAGGAACATCTTTTGGGTATTTTACCCCTTGATGAGCCCTGGCGGTTGCTGAGACTCGTGACACGTGAACTTCCATCGCTGAAAACAACTTGACATTTGCAGAGATAAAAAAAAAAAAACAACCCAAATTTGATATTCGGCAGCGTAACCGGAGGGACTCGGCCATGTCTATAAATTATTTGCTTTACATTACTGATATTTCTGTCATATCTCGTGCCCCACGCTGAAATTCTCCGCTGATGCAAAGATAAAACCCTCGCTCAAATTTCTTTCCTCCCTGTGTTTCAAAAGCTTGGGCTTTGCTCCGAAAAGGACCGTTGGATTTGCGGAGAGCCAGGCAATTTTCTGCTTCATATGAATATTTTAAAAAAGCTGGGTTGTTAAATTGAACTGCCTGTTACATCAGAAATTCAGAAACCTCTCGAAGGGAAGGCTTGCCCAGGCTGCCAGGCCCAAAATTGGGCCTACCTTGGAGTTTTCCCCCCCGCACTTTGTAAAGTTGATGAAATATTTGCCTGTTTGAGCAGGAAAACCTTGAGATTTGGGTTTTTTTCACACGTTTAGTAAGTGATGTCTTGTGGCACTTGTGCTTTCACAAGGACCGACAGCTGGGAGTAGACATCTGGTGGGTCAGGCCTGGCCAGTGAATCACTTCCCTCTCCAAGATCCAAAGGGTTAATTCACCCTGGCTGGAAAACTTCCCCACAAACTATGAGCAACCACATTTTTCCACCAGTATTATTTCCATTAGAAATAAGTGATCTCCAAGATAAAGTAGTGAAAACCTGCCTTGTAACCTCTGGAGAAGATGGATCTGGAGAAGAAGGTGCTGTAGACCTCAGTGAGTCGGGCTGTGCTGATGGTCAATGCAAGTCAAGCAGCTCAGCTCCGCACCACTGATTGGAAACGTGTTTAATAAACACCGTGAGATAGATGGACGAGGACAGGTTGTGGCACTGACAGGTGAACCAGGCCAGGAGAGTCTCCTCCTGGACTTGACGTGGGGGACAGTTGTGTTTGCAGGAGAAGGTGGCCCTAATTTGCTTCCTCCGTACAATTAAACTATGTAGAACTTATTTATCCTCATCCTAGGAGAGTTAAAACTAACACTCCAAAAAAACCTGCTTCACAATGCGTGGTGACACAAACCAGTCTCCATCCCACGGATCACCAGCACTTCCTGAAGTAACTGATGAAGAACTCCTCGGTGTCAGGCTGTTTTCCAGCCATACTCTCTGTGGATTGCTCTTGCACTTTTGCCTGCACCAGGATTTATTGCTGCTGGAGAGCGACCGGAGCGATGCGCTGAGGCGGCAGCACCTGGCGAGGATGCTGGGAGCTGGTTTGGGCAGCCAGACCTCAGCACGTCGTTTCCAGCACCTCTGGGGTGTGGGTCGTTGGGTTTTAAAGCTTGTACAGGGGTGTGTTTTCAGGTGGTTTATTCCAGTAGACACTGGGGTTTGGGCTGAGGGGTTGTTTTAGTGTTAGTGGTAAATCAACTGCTCCCTTAGCGTCCTGGCTTCGGTGGAAATCTTCATAAATAAGCAAACTGCTATAAAATCTAATTCTGAGAGGGAAAAGTCGCGTCTTCAGAAGGATATATGGGGAAAAGGGTACTAAATCCTGTCATTACAAACTGCTCAGCTGGGGGATTTTTATGTCCGCTGGTAATGGAAGAGCGTGAGCCTTGTCTCTTGTACTGACCGTGTCCTTTCCATCCCTGTTCTTCTCCAGGTGGTGCTTGGCAGTTTGCATTTAATGTGAAATTCTACCCTCCGGACCCGGCCCAGCTCTCTGAAGATATTACCAGGTGTTTAAAACGTGAAATACCTTTCCAGAAGGGACTTAAAAGCTGTTCTAGAAGCGCTTACACTCTAATTAGACAAAGAAAGGAATGTTTTGTATTCCCCTTGGCTTCCTTCTCCTTATGAGTTTATGGAAAATATGTGATGCTTTGGCACCATGAACTATCTCCAGAGCTGAGCAGACTTTTTTGGTATAATTTCACCCTAAACGCCAACTTTTCCGATATAAATGTTCCTGAGAGTTCATTTTATTTTTCACAAAGACGCCCAGTGTCCATTTTTGCTGGTAGTAACGAGGTCAACGAAGGTCCTCCCAAAGAGAAGGGTTTGCTTTGTTCTTCTGGGCACCCTTCAGATCTCCTCTGGGAACATGATGCCTCCGCCACCAAGCCACCGCTCTTCACTTTTTTCCCCATTTACTTCAGTCTTGCCCTGCTCACCACCGTGGGTTTCAGAGCGTTTGGTGCTTCAGTGTGGTTTTGACCAAGCTCAACAACTGGTTTTTTGAACAGCTTGATATTCAGCTACCCTTTAATGAACAGTATTTGGGGATTTGAATGATTTTATTTCTCCTTAAAGAAAAGAAGCGTCGGGTAGCTACGTATCTTAGCGATTTATGATAGAAACCTGGTGCGTTTAATGGGTAATTCTCCATCTAGGACATGAAGCAAAGTAATAACCTGGTTTATTAAGAGATCTCTGTGCTGATTTATAAAGATAAATTAGATATTGCTACTCATAACTTAGGCAAGGTTGGGTTTTTTTTTTTCCAAATTATTGTTATTCTTATTAAGGCTTGAAAAACTTTGGCCTTGGGAGTTGTCTGCAGATGAGCAGAGGAACCGAGGCCTCTTCCCGGCGCTTGGTCGATGCGCCTTCGGGGGTGGCAGCGGAGGAGAACTTTCTTGGTGCTCCGTTGCAGGTACTACCTCTGCTTGCAGCTGAGAGATGACATCGTGTCGGGTCGGCTGCCCTGCTCCTTCGTCACGCTGGCCCTGCTGGGCTCCTACACGGTGCAGTCGGAGCTCGGTGACTACGACCCCGATGAGTACGGCAGCGACTACATCAGCGAGTTCCGCTTCGCCCCCAATCACACGAAAGAGCTGGAGGATAAAGTGATCGAGCTGCACAAGAGCCACAGGTAGGCAAAGGGCATCAGCGTGGTACCTTCAGGGAAAGCTGCTGCAGTATCCTCTGTCAGAATATTTTTCGGACGAGAATCCTCTCCATGTCTTCGTAGAATCATGGAATCATTTAGGTTGGAAGAGATCATGGAGTCCAAGCATTGTCCCATCCCTGCCAGGGCACCACTGAGCCCTGTCCCTCAGCACCACATCTCCACGCCTTGGGAAACCCCTCCAGGGAGCAGGGGGACTCCAGCCCTGCCCTGAGCTGCCTAGCACAGGCCTGGACAGCCCTGGAGGGGAAGAAATTGTTCCTCAGCTCCAACCTGAACCTGCCCTGGGGCAACCTGAGGCCGTTTCCCCTTCTCCTATCGCTTGTTATATAGGAGAAGAGCCTGATACCCCCCTGGCTCCCACCTCCTTTCAGGGAGTTGTAGAGATTGAGGAGGTCTCCCCTCTTCTCTTCTTTGGTTAGAGAAGAACTTTGCAGCATGAGAGACAACAAAATCACAGGATCCCAGAATAATAGGGATTGGAAGGTCCCTCTGGAGCTCCTCTGGTGTCCCATCCCAGCAGGGTCACCCAGAGCAGGGGGCCCGGCAGCGCAGGGTCCAGGCGCCTTGGGAATCTCTCCAGAGAAGGAGACTCCCCAAGCTCTCTGGGCAGCCTGGGCCAGGCTCCAACACCCTCACAACAAACAAGTTGCTTCTCCCGCTCCCAGGGAACCTCCTGGGTTCCAGTTGGTGCCCGGTGCCCCTTGTCCTGGCGCTGGGCACCCCTGAGCAGAGTCTGGCCCCAGCCTCTTGCCCCCCGGGGGCCCTTGAGCTCTTGCTCAGCCTTGCTCAGCTCCCCTCTGGGGCTGCTCTTCTGCAGCTGAACAGCCCCAGGGCTCTCAGCCTTTCCTGGCCACACAGATGCTCCAGGCCGCTCAGCAGCTTCCCAGCTTCCCCTGGACTCTCTCCAGTAGCTCCTTGAACTGCAGATCCCAGAACTGGACCCAGTACTGCAGAGTTGGCCTCACTGAGGCAGAGTAGAGGTGGAGGAGAACCTCCCTCAACCTAGTCTAACAAGGTCTGCACCAGAGCTTTTGGCTACCTTAGGATTTCAGCTGTGGCTCTGACAGGATGCAAATGTTTTTCATCAGTTGGATTTTATCATGGGCTCTGTTTCCTTAACACTGATGCTCAAATTGGTTGATTTTTTCCTCAGGGGAATGACACCTGCGGAGGCTGAGATGCATTTCCTGGAGAATGCCAAAAAACTCTCCATGTATGGAGTCGACCTCCATCATGCCAAGGTACGTACCCTCGTTCTTTCACCTTTCTCCTGTTGTATAATACTTGAGTCTGTGTGGACTCCTGGATTTATTCCTTCATGTTTTGAGATGGGTATTTTGTGGGACAAATCATCTGTCAACTTGAGGAAAGGTGTCTCCTGGGCTAAGCATAAATACGTCCTGTGACTGTAACGTAACTTCACCTGTAGATTCAAAGATGTTGCACCTCAACTTTTCGTGTTGATGAAACCACCAAATCCTTTGGGAAAATCTGGAATGCACAGTGTTGAGAAGAAGCTGTCAGGAGAGTGATCAATCATCATTTCATCCGGCTACATTTCCCACTTGAATAAGGTCAACGATGGGATCTTAACCAGATAAGCAGATCATTTCTAACACTGCTGAGAAGATTCAGGTGATAATTTAGCCCTGCTGGAAGCTTTAATCAGATTGGTAATAATGAGGAGACAATGACTGGTCTTCTGAAGAGTGGTCATTGCAGTTGGCTGGAAGGCCAATAATTTACTGGAAACATTCTCCTGTGATGAAGTCATTTCTCTAATCATCATCAGATTATGAATAAAACATGGTCATTCTTACTGTGACTTGGGAGAGCCACCTACCAGCTTTGGGTTAGTTGCCTGGCTTTTGGTGGTTATTTTCCTTTTCCAAGAAAATAATTGCCTTTTTTTTTTTTTCTTCCTTTCTTCACTCTTCCAAGTAAATCTAATAGATTTTAACATCTTTGAGATTAGCAAGGATCCTTGGCAAAGAATCCCCGAGCTGGGGAGAGCGCTGCCTTTTCCATAAAGGTCAAATCATCGTCAGCTTCTTCTTGTGCTGCCGCAGATCCGTTCAAGAAACGCGATAAATTTGCAGCTCGGCTCTTGAAAGCGCCCGCGGCCGTATCCCTGGAGAAATTCGGAGGATTGCGTGCCGTGTTACCGGCATTCGAGGCAATCTTTTGTGTTCTCTTAATTGCCTTTGCTTGAAAAAGAAGAATCTGGCTGTGGCTCAAGGGGCAGCTCTGGAGCGGGAGCCTTGGCGCTGCCGTTCCTCTGGGTCCTACAGATAGGAACCCAATCTTCAGGCACCTTTGGAGCAGAGGTAGAAATCATTTGGCAAATGTCCCTCTGGGGCATTTTTCTTGACATCTTTTGGCCAACAGAAAGAAATGTGCAAACCAGCAGCAAAGGGAGATCCTGCTCTAAATACATTGCAGGCTTTGTAACTGAAAATTGGTCCTTTTTTGAAGTCTTTATTTTCAGAATATTGGAGAAAGGCTGTGAAATTTAAGATGTCAAAGAACAGAATCACAGGCTGGTTTGGGTTGGAAGGGACCTTGCAAGGTCATCTGGTCCAACCCCCCTGCAGGGAGCAGGGACATCTGCAACTAGAGCAGGTTGCTCAGAGCCCCATCCAACCTCCCCTGCAATGGGGCCAGGGATGGGGCAGCCACCACCTCTCGGGGCAACCTGGGCCAGGCTCTCACCACCCTCAGCACCAACAATTCCTCCCTTCTCTCCAGTCTCAATCTCCCTCTGAGTTCCAACCCACCCCCCCTTGTCCTGTCCCAACAGGCCCTGCTCCAAAGTCTGTCCCCATCTTTCTGACAGGCCCCTGGAAGCCCTGACAGGCCCCCAGAAGGTCTCCCAGGAACCTGAGATAAGCAATTTACTTTTTTCCTAAAAAACATGAGTCTCCACCTTCGCTCTTTTGTTTTTCCTGTGGAAAGACTCAGAGCAAGAGACTCTGGCAGACACGCTGATCTCCCTGGAAAGTGATGTTGTTAAATAAAAAAGCTGCAGCCGTAACGGAATTAGATCTGCCTGTGGGTTAAGAAACCAAACAATGGGTTAAGAAACCCTCCAGTGGCTTGAGAAACCCAACAGTCCTCTTGGCAACTGGTCTGAAAGGTGAGAGAAGTAGACTCTGTGTGAGAAGGACTTAGATCTGCCCGGGAGCTGTGATGGTACCGGGCGAGGGGAGGATTCTCTCTGAGGATGTCTCACTGAAGTCACACCGTGACGGATGTCGCTGTGTAAGTGTCAGCACCTTAGGGCTGTGCCAGGTGTTCAGCAGATGCTGGGCTCACCAGCTGCTCTTAAGACTGGTCCTCAATGATCCAACAAAAGGCTGTGATAAAACATGTGCTCAAATAGCCAGATGTGTCCTCTGGGCTGGCAGCGCTCTGATGACTCCCCCCGTGACTTGGACATCAGAGTGAACAGATTCCTGTGCCCTGCGACCCCATGGCTCCTGAAAAAAGCCCAGTTCTTGAAAGATTGGACTGGATGGTCCTTGAGGTGCCTTCAAACCTGCTATTCTATGATTCTACTATTTGAGTTTCATCTCACACCAGTCGTATCACATTGAAAAGCAGTTTTTGACTGGTAGAATAGAAATGAATCCTTTTGATAGGAAAAGGCCTTTGAGATCATCCAGTCCAACCATTTCCCTATCCCTGCCAGGGCCCCACTGACCCCAGTCCCTCAGGACCACATCTCCACGCCTTGGAAACCCCTCCAGGGGTGGGGGCTCCACCAAAAATCTACCTTGAAGGGGTGACACCGTCATTGTTAGAACATCCATCCTCTGTTGGTGTATTTTCTAACAGTGTGGCACTGATTCTGTCGTACCTCTGATTTTTAAACCATTTTTGGGGGGTATTTCAAGCTGTGCTGTAGAGTTTTCATCGTGAGTGGCCAGATGTGCCTTTGTGTTCATCTTAAAATATCTTAAAATATAATCCCTGTGTGCCCTGTCACGAAAACCAGTGGAAAACAAGGAATTCATTTCATGATTATCGTGGAGTGACAATCTTGATGGATTCTGCTGTCAGACTTTTGTAACTTTGAAGTTATTTTAAAATAATTACTGAAGAACTCTGTGTTTTAACGTGGATCCTTTTCTCTGGCAGTAGTATGAAAAAAACCCCTTAAATTATACAGGCTAGTGGTGATAGCAAAGAGTGAGGATTCGTTCTAGACTATTTGAAGGCCTGTGAAGGAAAGAAAACCACATCCTTATTTAAAAAAATACATATTTCATAGAATCACAGCATGGCTTGAGTTGGAAGAGACATTTGTGGGTGTATTGTGATAGGATTTGGGCCAAATCTTTTGTAGTGCTGCCGTGTCTGACCTACAGCTTGCCCGTCAAACATGGCTTAGAGCAGTTTTAAAAGAATTTTTCAGGTCCAAATGCCCAACTTTGTGCCCTCTGGTCATTTTGAAGTGAAAATACAGAGCATGGACACAGCAGCTTTACAGAAACAAGCAAGCCAACTGAAGCCAAGACCAGCTACGGACAATAATCTCTCTCAGGATACACGAGGCTTAGTCACGGAGATGAGCGACGCCGGGAGAAATGCATTTACGTGCCGCCCTACTTACTTTCCATCTGCTATTTATGCTAATAATGCTTTTTTATTTATTTATTATGCTCATGAAATTCGTGCTGTGTGGTTTATGCTCTTCTTTTCATAACGTCAAAAATTTCCCTCCTTCCTACCAGAGTCTTTCTAAAATCTAAGGAAAAATTTGCAACGCTCGTTTTCCCTCACTCTACCCGACCTTACTATTAGTTGCCTGAATGCAGCCGGCGTGCGGTGCAGCTCGGAAATCAGGTCACTACAGCTGATGCATTAAAAAGATGTAGCTTGGGTAGAAACAACCTCTAAAACCGCCGGATGCGAGGAGAGAAATACTCAACCGAGTGCGTCGCTTCTCTTTTCCCCAGGATTCCGAAGGAGTAGAAATCATGCTGGGAGTTTGCGCCAGCGGTCTCTTGATATATCGAGACAGGCTCAGGATAAATAGATTCGCCTGGCCAAAGGTTCTGAAAATTTCCTACAAGAGGAACAATTTCTACATCAAAATCCGTCCCGGGGAGGTAAGGTCTGTCCTAACGCTCGTTAGTGAATGAAGCTTTTCAAAAACCCCATATTCTCATTGATTTGGTGGCATGGCTTTAATATTCCTCTCCAATTTTATATATCTTTCTACTCCCCATTTGTATTAATTTATGCTGGTTTTCTAAGGAGAGTTTAGGTAAGATTTAAATATTCAATATTTAAAATACAGGCCGAATCTTCTTTGGTGTTTTTCTATTTACATCAGTGAACAAATATAAAGAATAAATCTGGCCATCTGCACGTAAAAAGCTCATCCATATTATGAATATTTTGGGATTTGAAGTCACATATTCACACAGCGCTCGTTATCCACCCTCAGGTTTTATATTAAATCGGTCTCTATTCATCTTACCCACCGAGAGAGGTAGGCAGCCCCATACCAGCTTTTAGAAGCAGGTCAGGCTGGTACATCTGGGGTCGGAGCAGGAATCCAGAGATGGGGTTGAGCATCCATCATTCAGCATTTTTGGTTGCCAAAGGCATGAGCCTTCCCGGCCCACCGGTCTGGCTCTGAAGAAGACGATGGGAAAGTCTCGTTCAGTGAGTGCCCTCTCGTGGCAAATCCCTGCCTCAAGGGTTGAGTGCTCACTAACCTGGGAGTAGAGGATAAATCTGAGGAGAAGTCCCAAGACGAACATCCCAGGCAAAGAAGTTGTCTCCATTTTAAGTACTGGTACAATCCTGGGTTTGCGATCGATGAGAAGCCATTTCGATTTTAGAGGGTGGAGCTCTGCAGCAGGACAGAAATCACCTGGATGAGGATTTTCTGGCATTTCTCCCTTAATGCAGTTGGGATTCCAGAGCCAACATCTCTAATACTGCCTTTAGAAGTGACCTGAGAAATCTGCTGGGGCCTCCTGCCCAACCCCAGGCCTAGTTTTTGAGTGCTAAACCAAAATCCACAAACCTGCCTCGGAGCAGACACAGATTAGTAACCAATTTCCAAGTCTTTAAGTTTGATTTGGGAAAAAAACAACCCACCACAAATAGCCACTGATGTTCCCAGTGCCTGCCCTCAAGCTCTGGAAGCCCAGCTGAGCTTTACTGGTCTGGTCCTGACGTCCTTGTGCAAAATAATCCCTGTGTTCTCTTCCCAAATCCCATTTGATGGTGATATGATTCACCACACAATCCCAGCATGGTGAGGGTTGGAAGGGACCTCTGGAGATCATCTCATCCAACCCCAGGAGAGAAATTAAGCTAAAATGGCTGTAATTTACCAAAAGTATCATTTTTTTCACTGTAAACCTCTCTAATCTAAGGCCGTGCAAGACCAGACCAGTCCCTGGGGCCTGTTGCTCCGCTCCCACTGTTTAAAGCTGATGAGGTTAAAAGGAAAGGGTTAAAACCCTGCAACGATGTTTTTCTGAGGAGTCTCCCAAGTTTTACCTAATCTCCTCGTTACTATAGGGCAGAAAACACCCCTGTCACCATCAGAAGCCTCTTATTATCTGGCTTTCCCGCCAAAAAAAATGGTCCTCGAATTTTGCTGTTGATCATCCCTCAGAGGTTCCTTCTCAGAGAGTATAGGATGGTGATATATGGGGTTATATACGTGCATAATTAACCTCTTATTATCTGGATTTCCTCCCCAAAAAATGATCCTTGAAGGTGACTCTTGATTATCACTCAGAGGTCCCTTCCCAGAGAGTATAGGATAGTGATATAGGGGGTTGTATACATCATATATACATTCAGGGAGGTGATACAGGCAGAGGAAAGGGAGCTGAACCTCTGCACACTGCCTAAAAAAATGGGATGCGCAACCTCAAATACATCTTTTTGTCTTCTTTTTTTTTTTTTCCCTACCCAGTTTGAGCAATTTGAAAGCACTATTGGCTTTAAGCTGCCAAATCATCGTGCTGCAAAGCGCTTATGGAAAGTGTGTGTTGAGCACCACACGTTTTTCAGGTACGTGGATCTCTTTTTTTTTTTTTTTTTTTTTTTTCCTTATTTTGTGTTTTTCTAAAGGCCGTTGAGATAAAACCACAGCAGAAAAAGACCCAGTTGTGTCAGCAGAGACAAATCCCTTCGAATCAAATTGTCTTTTTGTTCACGAAGTGTCTCTGAGCAAGACCAGGGAAGGCTGGTGCTGCTTCAGAATTTGGAATTATTTTCACCCAAATTATTCAGGCTGTTTCAGAGAGCTGCAGAATGGTTAAAATCACCGTATGGTCCCAATTAATCATTGTGCTTTATTGGGACCGGGATATTATTAGCTACTATAATTAAAGAGGACGAAGGACTCTCCACATGCATACTTGTGTAGGGAGGACAGCTGCTGAAGGAAGTTACTTGGGGGTGTGGGTGCTTAAAATNTAATTAATTATATATTTTTCTATAATTACATTTATATATTTAATTTAATTATGTATCTTTATATAATTACAATTATTTTTATATATTTTAATTTAATTTTTTATTTTTCTATAATTGCATACATTTTTCTATATTTGTATTTAATTACAAACAAAATGTAATTAGATGTGGTTGGTGGTGTCTTTTTTGGTCACTCAGAACATCCGATGCATAGCTGTAATTTTTCTATTACTGAGGAATTTTGCAGTCAAAAAGACCTGAGAAAAAAAATGAGATAGTGGAATAAATACTCTGATATTGGAGCTTGTGCCGAGATATTCAGCAGAGAGGTGTTTGGGAGGACTGAGGAATTTCTCTCCTTTCGTAAAACTGTCGGTCTGGCCGTTCGTGTGAAATCCAGCCTGAGCTGCAAAAGGCCTCAGAAGAAATTCAGTGTGCGTTTTGGGGGTGTTTTCTGATTTTTAGTGGGAATTTAAACTCCGGAGCAGGGGAATGGCTTCTTCAGCAAACTCCCCTGAGCCGAATCATAGCGAGTGGGAAAGCTCTAACCTGAAAAATGTGAATGAACAGTGCCTGGAATTCACTGGAAATCTGGCCTGGCCTTGCTCGCAGCAGAGCAGCACCATCTTAGATTCCAAGTAGAAGAGACATCTCCGTATCTCGGCCCAGATCGGAGTCCCTGGTATGAGGAACACCTTAGTTTTGAGTTTGAGTGATTAGAAACCAGTAAATCTGCTTTTCAAGCAGGAAGAGACTGGGTGATTCTTGCCCACTAGGAAGAGCTCAGCACCCTTTGATGCTGCAGAACCGTGAGGCCCAAGTTACGATGGTGAACACCACCCAACACTCATCTCTTCTCTACAGAAAGAGTGGACTGATTTTTGGAGGAAGAGGGATTAACGGACGCGCTGCTTCGTGTCTTTTAGGCTCCTGCTACCAGAAGCACCTCCAAAGAAGTTCCTGACGCTGGGCTCCAAGTTTCGCTACAGTGGCCGGACGCAGGCCCAGACGAGAAGAGCCAGCGCCCTCATCGACCGTCCCGCACCTTATTTTGAGCGGTCTTCTAGTAAACGTTACACGATGTCTCGCAGCTTAGATGGGGGTAAGGTCATCTCAGTTGACTTGCTCGGAAGTTGTCACGGTGGCGACTGCTCTAGATTAGGTGTAAACCTCTTGTCCTCTCCTCTCCTTCAGCTTCGGCTGAGGGGAGACTGTGAGTACCTGTGTGTTTTGGGAGGATGCAGAGCAGTATTGGGTCACAGAGGAATACCGGGCTACTTCCAAACAGTTTTTGCCAAGAGGAGAGCCCTTCATGGAGCCCCTCTCCTTGGCTTCACACCTGCAAAGCACCTGCCCGCTTTGGGGAAGACAGAGGGCACCTTGGACCTGCCTCAAAGGCCGAGCAAGTCAGGCTTCAAGGCTTTTGCAGGATTTACATGAGTGACTCTTTGGGTTTTGGTTTAATTAGGCTTTTTGCTCCTATGTAGGTTTTTCACTTAAGTAAATGTTGTAATTCACAACTGAGCTCTTTCCCTTGATTGAGTACTAACACCTGGTTCTGATGGCCTCACGTCCGAGATTTAGACCGGAGAGAAGGAAGAATATTTTACACTGAGGGTGGTGAGAGCCTGGCCCAGGTTGCCCCGAGAGGTGGTGGCTGCCCCATCCCTGGCCCCATTGCAGGGGAGGTTGGCTGGGGCTCTGAGCAACCTGCTCCAGTTGCAGATGTCCCTGCTCCCTGCAGGGGGGTGGAACCAGATGACCTTGCAAGGTCCCTTCCCACCCAAACCAGTTTATGATTCTAGTCAAGTGAGCACTAACAGGCTTTTTCCACACGTTACTCTTGAAGGTGTGAGGTGAAGAGTAACATAGGCAGGTTAATCTCCATGCTTCGTGGGGGCGATGGTTCTGCTGCTCCTTTAGGTTAAACCAGCGTGTGATTCAGAGTCTCAGCTACTTCATCAGCTGTTGAGTCAAGAGACTGCAGTTTATTTTTGTGGAAAACAAGGCTGAGACTAAATTCAGAATGGATACAGTTTAAAAAGAAAGAGAAATTCTCCTGCAAAACATCGCAAATGAATCATGACGAACATGGTTGTGGGGAGGGGGAGAAGCTTGGATATAGAAGTACCGGTGACAAGCCTTCTTTTCTCCCCCTGAAGGTGCTGCTTGTCACTAATTATTTTGGAATCTTCTCATTCTGGTGTGCTTCTTGCTCGTTACCAAGCAACTGGTGACCCGATTGCTGTGCATGTGTCTCAAAGCAGGAATTATCCCGCTGCGTTATTTTGTTCCTAACATCTAAACAAGATGTCTCCCTCCGCTCCCTTCGCTTTCTCCCACCTCCTGAGCTCATCCCCAAGAGGAGAGGCGCCGAAATTCTTGTCCCTGGCATTTGTTAGACCCCATGAGGTTTTTATGATGTTAATTGGGGAAAAGAGGGGTTTTAATCAAGGGTTATGATTTTTTCACTGGTGTTGTTACTACAACGTGAAGGCGGCCGTAGCGTTGGGCTGCGTGATGACGCTGTGATCCTGGCCCTCACATTTCTTACTGATACAAGGAACTTCATAAATTTGAGTGTTCCTATTGACATAGAAAGTAAGAAATTGATTAAATTAATTAATTAAAGAAATTATTGACGCTGAGGGTGGTGAGAGGCTGGCCCAGGCTGCCCCGAGAGGTGGTGGCTGCCCCATCCCTGGCCCCATTGCAGGGGAGGTTGGATGGGGCTCTGAGCAACCTGCTCGAGTTGCAGATGTCCCTGCTCCCTGCAGGGGGGTTGGCCCAGAGGACCTTGGAAGGTCCCTTCCCACCCAAACCAGTCTGGGATTCTGTGAAATTTGTTGCACAATAGTCAAGAGCAGGGTCTGGGGAGATATTAATGTTTTGTTTCTATTCTATCTATAAATTTACTATTTATTTCTAATGCAATTGATATATTTATGTTTGCTGAGTTATCGAACATTTCTAAAAGGTTCTGGCCTTGAATTCCATCGCTTTCTGGAATTTTTTAAGCTGGTGAGCTCACTTTAGTGGCAGAGTTCAACACCCAGTAACACAAAGATCCAGTTTCCTGCTTCTCAGCTGCCACTCCTGCATTACAGCAATTTTGTCATTCCCTGTCAGGCAGCACCTTCCTTCCCCTGCCTTTGATCTGCATTATTCCATTCTAACTGATTTAAAAAAATAAAATTACCCCAAATTCTTCCACCCCGATGGCTGATGCCATCGCTGCTTCTCCTTATGCTTCCTGCCCGAGAACTGTGGCAACACGTTGATTTCTTTATTTTAATTTTTTTTTTGGCTGCTGTTTTCCTACAGTAGCACTTTGAAGGGCTTGCTGAGGTTTAACAACAATAACGCAGGCGCAGCAGCCGCAGCGACGCGTGTACAGCCTGGAAAAGCCACAAGCTTTATTTCAAAGTCAAGAGTCTATGAAGTGTCCGCACGTGCTTCTGGTTGCCTGAAAACTGGCCAAAAAAACCCGTTTTTCGGCAACGTTTTGCTAACCCGGCTTTTTAATTTTACGCAGCTTCGCCGCAATGAAAAAGCAAAAGCTATTTTCAGACTTTCCCTCTTTTAAATATTTGCTTTTTAGCGTCAGTGAGTGAAAACCATGAAATGTACATGAAGGATTCTGTGTCTGCTGCAGAGGTTGGTACTGGCCAGTACGCCACAACAAAGGGCATCTCTCAGACCAACTTGATCACCACGGTGACCCCGGAGAAAAAAGCGGAAGAAGAGAAAGACGATGAAGAAGGCAAAAAGAAAAGAGGGGAGGAGGTGACCCCGGTCTCGGCAATACGCCACGACACCAAGGTAGAGTTCTTTTTTGGGGGGGTTGGATCAACTTGACCTGCCTGGAGAGCGCTCGGAGAGATGCAGAGTTGTTTGGGAGGGTGGGAGGAAACTGGGGTTTATACGGTCGTCCGTACGTGCCTTGAATCGGTGTTTTTATAGTCCTTTTGCGTTCCCTATGATGTCGTAAAATCAGGTTTGAAGCTCATTTTAGTTCAGCTTTTAAACTGATCTTACTTCCATTTGTAAACTAATTTTCCTTTTGGTTTGGAACTAATTTTACCTTAGTTTTTCAACTATTTTACTTTTGGTTTGGAACTAATTTTACCTTAGTTTTTCAACTAATTTTACTTTTATTTTGGAACTAATCTTACCGTAGTTTTTCAACTAATTTTACCTTAGGTTTTCACCTGCTTTTACTTTTGTTTTTGAACTAATTTATTTTTGTTTTTAAACTCATTTACTTCAGTTTTTAAACTGGTTCTGCTTTAGTTGTTAAACTACTTTTAGTTTAGCTTTTAAACTATTTTTACTTTGGTTTTCAAGCTACTTTTACTTCAGTTTTTCAACTCATTTTACTGTAGTTTTCAAAATCATTTTAGTTTAGCTTTTAAACTCATTTTACTTTCTTTTTAAACTACTTTTACTTTCTTTTTAAACTACCTTTCCTTTAGCTTTTAAACTACTTTAGCTTTTAAACTACTTTTACTTTAGCATTTAAACTAGTTTTATTTTAGCTTTTAAACTGGTTTTACCTTAGTTTTTCAACTAATCTCAGTTTCATTCTCAAACTACTTTTACTTCAGTTTTTCCACCTATTTTTGCTTTAGTTTTTGAAACTAATTTTACTTTAATTTTTCGATTAATTTTGCTTTCATTTTTAAACTACTATTAGTTGAGAATTAATTCAGCCTGGGACCGTCCTTTGCAATCCATTTATCAGTCGGCGCAGTGGTTTTTCACAGGATATTCCAGAGCTCGGTAGGAGATACCCCAGAGTAGCCTTGCAGGGCATTTTTTTGCTCCTTTAGTCTTCAGTTGTATTTTGACTTTAGTGTGGGCACCGTGGCTTTTGGGTTTGGACAAGGCAACAAAAGCAGCTCCGTGTTCTTGTGTGTGCCCCTCTGCTTTTCTCCTTCACTTCTCCCAACCCCCTGTGTCCTCTCATGTATTTCCATGAGCATTTTTCTCTCTCTTAATTTCAGGCTGTTAGTATATTGTTATAATTTTTTTTGTTGCTGGCTCACAAAAGCGTTTGGTTCCCTCCTTTGAAGTTTTGCACTGAGGAAAACAAGTTTTGTTGATGTTCTGCTCTAGTTAAATTTCATTTATCTCCCACCATCTCCGCGCACCTCGCTTGGCATCCTCAGTGATTAAGAAGAAGTAAATGACACAGGGGTGACAGAGAAGATGCTGAATTGCAGAGAAATGAGGTAGAATCAGTAAAGATGGGGTGTATAATCTCCTCTGTTTCTTTTACGTCGAGGAGAATGAAACAGAGTAGGAAATCTTGAATCCAGGATATCAGAAAACATGCTTGCTAAACGAGAAAGATTTACCCTCTTCATTTATGAGGAAAAACCTTGATTTATACCCACAAAACTGCCTGTTAGAACCTGAACTTCTCATACAAGGCCAGGATGAGCTACAGACCTAAAGGACCTCAAAAAGAGTTGCAGCTAAGTACCAAAAATCAGAAATAAATTCCTGAAAATTGCAGATGAGAAAAGGTTTTCTTTTGAATTATATATATAAAAAAATAACCCACACAGTCTCTGTAAAATTTAACTGGGGTCTTCGTGAAACTGCACTACTTTCTGCCTGGGGAAACTTTATGAAAATCAAATAGGTAGAAAATATCCAATGGAAATTAATTCTGTTCCGAGTCTTTGTTAATTTAGGTCAGTGGGGAGATCGGCTGCATTTCCAGGATCATCTGTTCCTCATATATGGCTGGAAATAGTCAAAGATATTTTTTAAGAGAACACTTTGATGGTCCTTAAACATGCACAAATGAGTGATTTTTAAAGAAAATCAAGGAGTGGGTTCTGTTTATCTGCTAATAGAGCTTCAGTTCTCTGAGCCTGTAGAGCTCTCAGTCCTCCTTCCCCTGGACCTTCTTCTCACAGCTCCATCATTCTTCATCAATGACAAAGAGAAACAGTCTCCAGAAACACAGGACAAATTTGAAATCAAGTATATATAAATTTTATAGATAGGTTCTCAGCTTTTCCACTGCCATTTTTCTTTTTTTTTTTTTTTTCCCTCCATATGTATTTAAGCACCAGAAGTTATTCTAAATATTCACACTGCAAAGATGGCAGGAGGCGAATAGTCTGTATTAGCAAAGAGTAAATTTACTTTGACTTCTTTTTTCCTTTACAAGATCAAGAGAAATTCAGTGTATTTGACTCGCGTGAAGTCCCCTGAGTCCGTCAGCATTAACTTTTGACTGGAGCTTAACTGCATTAAGCCCATGAAGGTGACATTTGTAAGCGGTTTGAAGTTAGGCTTGGTTTTGGTGGCTTAATTTGGAAGCACAGGTTGCCTGAACTGATAGGTGGTGGGTTTTGAACTGGTCTGGTTAGAGAAGAGAGAGAAACAAGATGTTAACAGCAGGGGAAGGAGTTTTCCCATGTAAATATTTGGCTTCAATCCCATTCCTACTGTTAATCTACCTGGTAAAGATCAGGCTTAGGAGCTGGTGTTGGTAGAACCTGTGTCTAAAACTTGGATCCTGCTCATTGGCTTACTTTGGAAGGGACCTCAGAGATGGTCTCATCCAACCTCCCTGCCATGGGCAAGGACTCCTCTCAACTAGAGCAGATTGCTCAAGGCCTCATCCAGCCTGCCCTTGAACACCTCTGGGGGATTTGACACCAGCTTGTCCAGACAGACGCTGTTTGGGCTTTGAAGTTGTTTTGCTCGTGGGAGCCAGGGGTAGCAGCAGGGTTGGAATGGCCTTTTGGAGCTCCTCGGGGAGCTACGTGGTGGATGGAGCACCTCAGGCTCTTCGGGTTTGCTCATGGAGCTACCTGCGCCTAGTTGGCTCTGGCCAAAACACCTCTGATCCATCAGCATGGTGGTGGGGCCGTCGTACCGGGGTGTTTCGGTGGCCGTGGTGGTGGTTGTCCCGAAGAGCAGTTGTGGGAGGTTGATGGTCACCTCTCTTGCTGAATCCTCTCCCTCCTGCCAACTTCCTGTCCTTGAAGGACCTCAAAGAATGGTTGAATGCCCCACAAGCGGCGTGGCAAAGCCATCGACCGCAAGTTTTGTGGTAAAATTTGCAGCAAAGCACATTTTTACCTCCTTGTTATGGGTAAAGAGTCACTTTTTGATTGTGAGGAAACGTGGATGTGTCAGGCAAGGGTGAGGACAGGGCGGTGGGGACCCCCCAGCCTGGGTGATGATGGGAACTGTGCTGAGGAGCTACTGTTGGTGTAGGGTTCAAGCCAGGACAGCTTTTTCCATCGGTAACAGCCGACATACGGATTTATGCTCCCCCCAAACCAGAATGTGCTTTATTAAGGTTTAGGACCCAGATATTTTAATTTTTTTAAATATCGTAATGGAGGAATTCGGGCACATAGAGCTTTTAAATCCTTGGGAGTTTAATTATTACTGCCAAAGTTGACCAAGGTACAGATGGGAGGCATCTGGTCCCCCCGGGATCTCCTCCTGACTGTCACGAACAGCGTTGGCGTCAGAAACTCATCCCCTCATTTCCACGTTGCTCGCCACGGGCATCGTGTTTGAAAGCTCCTCGTGCTCCGAAGCCAATCTTGCCGTCGGGGGGAAACCGGAAGTTTCCCTGGAACTCCAGGGAGCGGCACCTGGAATTCCACCGACGGCCTGAGAGGTTTTAATGTTCGAGAGTCAAGAAGTTGCCTTTTGAACCTGTGCCTGTGATTTGCTGACGACTAGCTGTGGTGTGCGGCCTGGGAACACGCACCGGTGGAAAGCTGCCGTGCTCAAAGACTGTTGATAATTATATTGATATCTCTGATATATCCTCACGGAAGAAAATTAACTAATGACGGTTTTCTTTTTGTCCTTTTGCTTCTGCGCCTCGTTTGCCGCTCTTTTTCTCTGTCCCCCCCAGCCCCCTTTGCTTGGCGCTGACCCCCCCCACCGCTC
>VWZK01004115.1:26214-53566 GCA_013396935.1 Baryphthengus martii
CATCCTCGCCGCCTGGCCCGCCTGGCTCTCCTTCCGCAAAGCTCCGCCGGAGATGCAAGGAGAGCGCTCGGCCCAAGGCCGTAGGTTCCGAGGCGCCTCCGAAACTCCTCGAACCGGAGCCCGACGCCGACCCCGACCGAAAGGGCCGGGTTTGCTCGGCCGAGCCGGAGGCGCCTTTCGGCTACAAGCCGAGAGGCGGGACGTTGTTCTCCTTCTCCTTGCAACTCCCCGCGGCCTTCCCTTCCCTCTTGGATGACGACGGCTACTTGTCGCTCCCCAACCTCTCCGAAAGCCCTCTCCTGCCCGCCAGCCTGCAGCGCTACCTCCCCATCCGCTCCCCTTCCCTGGTGCCTTGCTTCCTCTTCATTTTTTTCTTCCTGCTCTCTGCCTCTTTCTCAGTGCCCTACGCCCTCACGCTCTCCTTCCCTCTGGCTCTGTGCCTCTGCTACCTGGAGCCCAAGGCGGCCTCCTTGAGCGCCTCACTTGCCAATGACCTGAGTGACAGTTCAGAGGAAGAGGTGTGTACCCGGCCGGCCCCCGCACACGCTTTTTGCCGTGTCCGGCGCTTCCAACCCGACCTGGGTTAGAGCGCTGCGAGAGTGGTCCTACTTTCAGAGCCTCATTTCTGTCTGTGCTGATATGTTAGAAGGGGTGTTTGGGGTTGTTTTTTGGTGGTTGTTTGGGGGTTTTTTTAAATTTATTTTGAGAGTTGGTTTTGGAGTTTGGGTTGTTGGGTTTTTGTATTCTTTTTTTTTCTACTTCTTGTGTTTTTTTTTTTCTCATTGGGAGTGCAGCTCGGAGCCCAGGCTTAGGCACAACACTGTGTGGAGAGGGGCTTGGTTTGAACCGTGTCGGCTGAGGCACGAAACAAATTGCCACTGAAGCGTTTCGCAGCCTTGATGATTCTGTGATTCTGTTGTGCGGGAACCCACCAAGATCTTTGGGACTCGTAGAATCGTTTGGGTTGGAAGAGGACTTTCAGATCATTGAGTCCAACCGCTAACCCAGCACTGCCAAGTCCACCACCGAACTATGCAATCGTAGAATCATTTTGGTTGGAAAAGGCCTGTAAGATCATCAAGTCCGACCATTGCCCCATCCCTGCCAGGGCCCCACTGAGCCCTGTCCCTCAGCACCACATCTCCACGCCTTGGAAACCCCTCCAGGGATCAGGGGGACTCCAGCCCTGCCCTGGGCAGCCTGGCACACGCCTGGACAACCCCAAAGGGGAACAAATTGTTCCTCAGCTCCAACCTGAACCTCCCCTGGGGCAACTTGAGGCTATTTTTCTTCCCTCTATCAGTTTCTACCAGCGTGAGAATAGTTCTCTCAATAGTGAGTATTAAATAGATAATTATATCTCCTCCTGTGTAGCCATTATATAACTACCTACCCAATAATGACGGGCAGCTTCCCCATGTTCCAAATCCAGGTGGACTCGGCTTTTTCCAAGAGGCTGTCGGCTGTGGCCTGAGTCCAGAAAAGCCCTTCTGGTCCAGCGAAACCCAGATCTGGATTTTCAGCCTTGATCTCATCTCTGCTGCAGATTAAATAGCTTTCCTGGGCTGAAATCCAGTGTATTGAGGTCAGGCTGGGACGGCTCTTCAGAGCGTGCGCCCCGTGGGCCGTCGAGTGTTTACAGGGTTCTGTTGCCACCGAGGTGATCACAGGCAGGTGAACCAACGGCCATGGAAGAAAAATCCACAGCAGTTCTGGGAACTGTGGATGTGGTGATATCTCCAGAAGGAAAGGAATCTCCTTAAGTGACGGGGTAACTGGCATCTCAGTTTTTGCTGGTGCCAAGTTATTCTGCGTAGACAGAATTAAATAGCGACTTCATTTTTTTCCTCAGTTCTCCTTTTTCCCCTTCATCTTAGAATATAAAACCCCAGACTGGTTTGAGTTGGAAGGGACCTTGCAAGGTCATCTGGTGCAACAGCCCTGCAGGGAGCAGGGACATCTGCAACCAGAGCAGGTTGCTCAGAGCCCCATCCAACCTCCCCTGCAATGGGGCCGGGGATGGGGCAGCCACCACCTCTCGGGGCAACCTGGGCCAGGCTCTCACCACCCTCAGCAACAACAATTCCTCCCTTCTCTCCAGTCTCAATCTCCCTCTTTTAGTTTCAACCCATCCCACCCTGTCCTGTCCCAACAGGCCCTGCTCCAAAGTCTGTCCGCATCTTTCTGACAGGCTCCTGGAAGCCCTGACAGGCCCCCAGAAGGTCTCCCTGGAGCCTTCTCTTCTGCAGGCTGCACAAGCCCAACTCTGCCAGCCTGGCCTCCCAGCAGAGGGTTCCAGCCCTCCCAGCATTGCTGGGGCTCCTCTGTCACTCCTGGGCTGAGGACTCCTGAGCTGGACACAAATGCAGAACTGGCTAACCCCCCCAGATCAGATAATCCCAGAGCAGTTGGGTCGCGTGTGAGAAGCTGTGTTTTCTGACAAAAGACATCCCAACTGCCACCACCTCCTTTCACGTCCTTGTTTCCCGATAGCCTTGAGGTTTTGATTTCCATGAGCTCTGCCTGTGGATTAATTTTAACATCAGGAAGAGCTTTGGCCCCGTTCCAAGGCCAGGCTGATGTAACTCATCACTCGGCTCCTCTCAGAAATGAGCACTTGGGTGGTGGTGAATTTGGGGAGGACTGAGCACAAGAAGCTCTAAACGGAGCTTTTTGGTGTTGTTTTGAGGGGGGCCATGAGTCCCGCCGTGCTTCCCGGCAGACACCACAGACTTGTGCCTAATCCAGGGTGTTTTTTTTCTTGTCCAGACCATTGCATGACGGTGGATATGTTTTCACCTCGGGCATGTCTGCATTACGTGGCCAAAAACAAATCACAGCACTTCCCACCGCACGGTAGAAAGGGGTGGAGATGGAACATCTCAGGAGCTCTCCGCCGGCCCGTCCTCCTGCTGGCCCTCACCCACCCGCCAGCCCCACCAGCAGCTCCACTCAAAGCTGAGCTTCAACTTCTCTTACTCCTCATTCTGGAGAAAACCGCCCTTGCTCAGCCTTAATTCGCCATTCCCTGCACTGAGCCCGGTGCTTTATTCCCAATAACTCAGGCTCCGTGACTTTGAATCCACAATTGGCTCATTAGCAGACGTGTGAGAAAAAAAAAAAAAAAAAAAAAAAAAGGTGAATTTTGTGCTTTATTTAGGATTTTGTTGCTGGAAATAGAACCCTGGGGGTTTTTTTTGCTTCCCCCCAGTTCTCCCCTGAATGGATCTCAGGCCTTGTGGAGCTCTGTCCTCCCTTGAGCTGTGCATCTGGAGGTTGGTCCCTGCAGCCTGAGACATCTCCCCCCTCAGAGCAACTTGTCTTCCATGTCTGGCAATTAGCAGCTGATATTTCTGTGGACTTCTCTCTAGTGTTCCCAAGTGCAGGCTCTTAACTGAACCGCCTGTGCCAGGCTCCAGGAGTTGTTTGTTCCTTGACTTGGATCTTTTAATTCCTTCTAAATGCCTGGATTCATCAATTCCTGTTTCATTTTTGGCTTTTTTTGTAAGTAGGAGTGACAATGCATAGTATTGTTTTGGTTGGAAGAGCCCTTTCAGCTCCTGGAGTCCAACCGTTGCCCCACCCCTGCCAGGGCACCCCTGAGCCCTGTCCCTCAGCACCACATCTCCACACCTTGGAAACCCCTCCAGGGATCAGGGGGACTCCAGCCCTGCCCTGGGCAGCCTGGGACACGCCTGGACAGCCCTGCAGGGCAACAAATTGTTCCTCAGCTCCAACCTCAACCTCCCCTGGGGCAACTTGAGGCTGGTTCCTCTTGTCCTGTTGCTTGTTCCTTGGAAGAAGATCCTGACCACCCCCTCCCTGGCTCCAAGCTCCTAGATTTCAGGGAGTTGTGGAGAGCCAGAAGGTCTCCTTTGCTCCAGGCTGAACAAGCCCAGCTCCCTAAGAGTTTTTGTTTTATGTTGCCACACATCTACATTTGCTTAGCATGGTCTAAAGATGTGAGATCCTTCAGTAATTAAGGACCAATTTCCTAACGCTTTAGTGAAATCCATTTCCCCAGCCAGAGAGAATTCTTTGGACATTTACAGTTTCATTTAAAAATAAGACACGACCGTCTAGTGAAAGCTCAATAAATTACCACTAACTTAGTCTTCTGCTCATATCCAAACAATGCAAATTATCCAAAGGAAGGAATGGTAGGAAACAAAGCCATGGACAAAGTATCTCCCCCAAAAAAGCAGTTCTGTTGAACGTTGGAGTCGACAGAACGTGACAGAAGAGAGGAAATTCAGAGCGGCAGGTCGCTTGTCGCTCTCCTTTCACACCCATGCGATTCGAGGACGAGATGGATTGTCCTCAGCTTTAAATTACCTGAAAGCCACAGAAAACCACTCCTCAAAGCCACACCTGGGGCAGCGGGAGCACCTTCTTCCCATCCTGGTTTTCCAGAAGCTCTCATAACATCCCCCGTAGTCCCTGGACCCCTCTACTCCTTAATGATTCAACCCCAGCGCTTGGGTTCTCCACCAAAATGTTCTTCACGGTGTGGAGCGAAGCCGGGGTAGATGATGCCGTGCGATGCTGTGCTTTGTTTCCTTCTCACTCATTCCCAGTTTGGTGGGGTTTTGGGGGACGGGGAGTCATTTTTCTTTTTCTCCTGCTTTTCATCCGCATTCTTATACAGAATGAAAAAGTCCTTTTTTTATTATTATTGTTCTTTTAGTCAGGTTTTTTTTGAGTCTTTTAATGGCCATTTGGGTTCTTTTTCACTCCGATTCCCGGCTGCTCTTCAGCGGGGTCGGAGCGTTGCCGGTGCTCCCCAGGCAGGCAGTGGAGGATGGGCTGGGGCGGGGGGAAAGGGGGGGTCTGGTTCTTTGAACCCCTGGGTAATGCAGACAGCCTCCCGGCGTGCAAACGTGGAGAGCAGAACGACTTCTGGACAAATGAGGGGCTGAAAGTCAGGTGACTGTTCCAGTAGCCTTTTTGGGGGTTGGTTGGTTGGTTGTGGTTTTTTTTTTCAATTCTCTTTTCCCCCTCTGGAGAGAAAAAAAAATAAAAAATTGGTCGACGACCGCATGAATCTCTATTGGCTACAACAAAAATTTGATTGGTAATTTTATTTAAACAAAAAAAAAAATTGGTCGACGACCACATGAATCTCTATTGGCTACAACAAAAATTTGATTGGTAATTTTATTTTAAAAAAGATTAAAAATAAAATTTAGAAAATAAAATTTAGAAAATAAAATTTAAAAGTTAAAAAATAAAATTAAAAACTAAAATTTGAAAATAACATTTACAAAAATAAAATTAAAAAAAAATAAAAATAACATTTACAAAAAATAAAAAAAAATTCAAAATGAAATTATGGGAGGAAAAGTTGGTTTAGGAAACATTGGAAAAGTTGGTTTAGAGAACATTGAAAAAGTTCATTTAGAAAACATTAATTTTTTTTCTTCCTTTTTTTTTAAAGCCACCTGGCTTTCTTCAGGAATAAAATAAAATAAAAAAAAAAATTTACTCTTCAAATCACACTTCTCCAGTAACCTTTTGTTTGGCCTTTCAATTTGGAGCGGTAAAAAGCCGTAGACTGTGTACAGTACGCCTCGAGTCTTCCTCTGAGTCTGTTCTGTTTACTAATCTGGCCCATTTTTTATGTTTTTTTTTTTTTGTTCGATTTCGCTTCTTTTGACTCGTGCGTGGTGCGAAGAGCAAAGCAAACGCCGCTCGCCGGGCGGCGCCGCCTCGCGCCAGTTCCCCGCGCGTACTGACCTGCTGGGTTTGTTCTTTATTCCTGCCTTCCTCTCGGGGACCCCGGGGCGCTCCTCTNTTTTTTTCAATTCTCTTTTCCCCCTCTGGAGAGAAAAAAAAATAAAAAATTGGTCGACGACCGCATGAATCTCTATTGGCTACAACAAAAATTTGATTGGTAATTTTATTTTAAAAAAGATTAAAAATAAAATTTAGAAAATAAAATTTAGAAAATAAAATTTAAAAGTTAAAAAATAAAATTAAAAACTAAAATTTGAAAATAACATTTACAAAAATAAAATTAAAAAAAATTAAAAATAACATTTACAAAAAATAAAAAAAATTCAAAATGAAATTATGGGAGGAAAAGTTGGTTTAGGAAACATTGGAAAAGTTGGTTTAGAGAACATTGAAAAAGTTCATTTAGAAAACATTAATTTTTTTTCTTCCTTTTTTTTTAAAGCCACCTGGCTTTCTTCAGGAATAAAATAAAATAAAAAAAAAAATTTACTCTTCAAATCACACTTCTCCAGTAACCTTTTGTTTGGCCTTTCAATTTGGAGCGGTAAAAAGCCGTAGACTGTGTACAGTACGCCTCGAGTCTTCCTCTGAGTCTGTTCTGTTTACTAATCTGGCCCATTTTTTATGTTTTTTTTTTTTTGTTCGATTTCGCTTCTTTTGACTCGTGCGTGGTGCGAAGAGCAAAGCAAACGCCGCTCGCCGGGCGGCGCCGCCTCGCGCCAGTTCCCCGCGCGTACTGACCTGCTGGGTTTGTTCTTTATTCCTGCCTTCCTCTCGGGGACCCCGGGGCGCTCCTCTAACCCCCGTAGACTGACAGTGAGCGGACGGATACCGCGGCCGACGGTGAGACCACTGCCACCGAGGTTTGTACCACCGCCTAGGACGCGGCCGGGGGGAGACCTTTGGTGGCCTCGTCTCCTTCCTCGACCTCGGGTCCAGGGGGGGGGGTCTCGGTCGCGCGGTTCATCCGACAGCTCCGCGCGCTTGCGTGTGCTGCGCCCGGCGGCAGGTTCTCCCAGCAGTTTTCCGGGCTCCTCTGACCTCGCTCTTGGGGGCTGTGGAGGTGGTGGGGTGGCGGTAGTAGTGTCACCCCTGCCCTGAGGTTCCCTCACAAGTTTTCAGAGCTCCTCTGACCTCGATCTTGGGGGTTGTGGAGGTATTGGGGTGAAGGGGGTAGAATCCCTCCTATTCCAAGATTCCCTCAGGAGTTTTCAGGGCTCCTCCAACGTCTGTCTTACGGGTTGTGGAGGTGTTGGGGTGGTGGGGGTAGCGTCACCCCTGCCTCAAGGTTCCCTCACAAGTTTTCAGGGCTCCTCCAACCTCAGTCTTGGGGGTTGTGGACATGTTCGGGCAGTGGGGGTAGAATTGCCCCCATTCCAAGGTTCCCTCAGGAGTTTTCAGGGCTCCTCTCACCTCACTCTTAGGGGTTGTGGAGGTGTTGGGGTGGTGGTGGTAGCGTCACCTCCGCCCTTAAGTTCCCTCAGGAGTTTTCAGGACTCCTGTGACCTCGCTCTTAGGGGTTGTGGAGGTGTTGGAGCGGTGGTAGTAGCGTCACCGCTGGGCCGATGGTCACATTGTACCCATGGGTTTTCGCTTTGCTTGTTTACGCTTCTTACCTGCGGCCTGTGTGAGAGAAAAAGGGGGGGGAAAGGCAGTAAAAAGCAGTTTTCACATTTTCTGGCTGAAGTTATTTCCACGTTAACAATATCTAAGGTTTTCCTTGAGTGTAGCTGCACATGTCATCTTCACCACTTGCCACCAGTAGCCCAAGTATCGTCATCGGACGATCAAAGAACGTCTTTCTTTTTCTTTGCGCTCAGAAGCCTCGCGCCCACGCCACGTGGCGTGAACCGTGCAGGCCAATCCTCCCCCGCGCGGCTCCGGTGAAGCGCACATGAAACGCTTTCATAATTCACGCGGCTGGAGCCGCAGACATCAGCTGAACGTGGCCCGACAGCTGGTGGGAGACGAGAGTCTCGCCACAAAGGCGGCTGTAGGTTTTCAGCAGGACCTTGTTAAATATTTCAGACCGCTAAAATTATCATCGTTGGGGAAAAAAAAAAAAAAAAAATTCTCTGGGGGACACGTCAGGACGATTNTCTGGGTGACACGTCAGGACGATTCGACCCGGGGCTGTAAATCAAAGAGATTTCAACTCAGTTCTAAAGTAATCAACCGATTTTCCCCAGGGGTCGTTTGACTAATTAGGGCTATATGAAAAATTAACAATCAGTTAGCGGGGCGAGCGGTAAAAGAGTCCAAATGGAGCGACAACGTAGAGTCTGTTGAGACAAGTCTGGAGTCCAACGTGCTTTGAAGTGCCTCTTGTGCTCTGGAGCTTCAGGCCCTGAGTCCTTCAGAAAGTAAAACCAGAAACCTAAAACGTTGGGTTTATTACTCAGAAATGGGTCAGAGCCTGCCTGGCTGCCACCTTGATTTTTGGGGAGATTTTGTCAAACTTCTGTTTTCTTTAGGGATCCCTGATTTTCAAAAAATGTGGTACACAGGCCATCTGGAAATTCAGGCTCAACATCTTGGCCGCCTGAAAGTTCAATCTGAAAATTTTGGTCTTCTGAAAATTCAGTCTGAAGGTTCTCGCCATCTGAAAAGTCTGGCTGAAAATTATTCTGGCCGTCTGTAAATTTGGTCGGAAAATTCTGACCGCCTAAAAATTCAGTCTGAAAATTATTCTGCCCATCTGAAAATTCAGTCTAAAAGTTCTGGCCGTCTGAAAATTATCTTGGGCGTCTGAATATTTGGTCTGAAAGTTTTGGCCGTCTGAAAATTCAGTCTGAAAATTCTGGCTGGCTGAAAATTCAGCCTGAAAATTATTCTGATTGTCCGAAAATTCAGCCTGAAAATTATTATGCCCGTCTGAAAATTCTGGCTGAAAATTATTCTGGCTGTCTAAAAATTTGGTCTGAAAATTCTGGCTGGCTGAAAATTCAATATGAAAATTATTCTGGCCGTCTAAAAATTCAGTCTGCAAGTTCTGGCTGTCTGAATATTCAGTCTGAAAATTCAGTCTGAAAATTGTGGCCACCTGAAAATTCAAACGTGTGCCATTCCAGCAGCTCCCCCCCGGCCAATTACAGAGAGGTCCTGAAAGAATCTCCACAGACTAAATGTGAAATAAATTTATGGAAATACAGAGAAGTGAGGGAGCTGGCATTTTAAGCAGATAAAACACGCGCCGTTCTGTCTCTGGAGGGTCGTTTGCCCGTGGGGAGCTTATGCCAAGCTTTGCCTGTGGCCCAGGAGGTGTCACGTGTTCAAATTCTGGGATTACAGACTTCCAAAAAATTGGCTGTTTCCACTCGGTGCCAACCCAGCCGCGATCTGGGAGAGAAGGTCCAAGTGCTGCTCCCTGAGCGGAGATCACCGACGAGTTCTAAAAGGGAAATATTTCATCCTGCTTTGTTCACAAATAATAAATTTGGGAAGAGTAGGCTCTGGCTGCGAGTTAGGAGAGCGCTGCCGGATCAGCCAACGTGTCTCCTCCTCCTCCTGAAGCCCTTAAGGTAGAGACAAATTTTAGAAAAAGAAATTTGAGAGACAAATGTTCGTCTTTCACCCGTCGTCGTGCGGAGCCTTCGGTGGTACCGCTGGGTAAGGTGTCGTTTTTTTTCCCATCTTTCCCATGCTGGCAGTCGGATCAAGAGGAGGACGGGGATCTAAAGGCACAGGTACAGAAACGAAAAGCCCAGGTGCTGCTCCAGTTCTCAAATATCCGAGGTGTCCACCTCCCTCCGCATGTTACTGTCGGTTCTCTGTGAAGAAATGTGTAGAAACAGCATTTTGTATCCTTTTAATACTGTGTCCCTTACTCTTTCCCTTTTTTTTCTTTTTCTTTTTTTTTTTTTTGTTTTTCTCCACTTCTTTCAGAATAGTCTGATTAAGCGAATAGAGGGTGAAAATGTGTATGTCAAACATAGTAATCTTATGTTAGAGGTTGGTATTGGTATATACCAGTGCATGCCCCTTCCTCTGTGTTCCTTCTAGTGGTCGACTGTGACGCCGCACTCTCGATGCATGACCCGTGTGTTCCCACCTGCTGATCAATCAAAACCTTTACTTTTTGGTTTTTAACCCCACTCCCCTCCTCAGATGATGATAATTCTTCATCAATCTCTCTCTATATACATATATATATATATATATTAGGCGTGCGGGTCCGTGTGTTGTGCATCCACGCGCATCTGTTGGGTGGAAACCTCTCGATCAGGTAGCGCCGCAGAGCAGAGTATAATTTATTTATTTATTTATTTATTTATTTTAATTTGTCGTTGTCCTCACCCGTCCGAGACCCGGTTATGCTGTTCTCTCTCAAAATGCCACATTTTCACAGAGTGTCGTGTTCCGTGCTGTGCTCCCCCGAGGTGTCACTTCCCTCCTCTTTACTGACTGCTGTGTGTGGGGCTGGTTTGTTTGGGCTTGGGTTTTTTTCGGGGGCGGGGTGGGGGATGCTCTGCGATTTGCTCGGCCTTAGGATGTCTTTACAAACCCCTCCTCTATTCTTTTAAAACTATCCAGGACCTAGACAAAACCCAGGAAGATCTGATGAAACATCAGACCAATATAAGCGAGTTGAAACGCACCTTCTTGGAAACCTCCACAGAAACGGCCGTGTCTAACGAGTGGGAGAAGAGGCTTTCCACGTCTCCCGTGCGGCTGGCGGCGAGGCAGGAGGAAGCTCCTATGATTGAACCGCTAGTGCCTGAAGAGGTCAGCGTGAGCCCCGGGGCTTCCTTCTCTATTTGATCGGTTGCGCTTGGGAATGGCCCTCAGGAGAGTAGAGGTGGTAGCTCAGAGGCCGTTCCCCGCTTGCCGGTGCTCCTGTTTCTCAGGAATCAGGCTCTGGCTGCGAGGAAGAGCAGATACCAGTGTTTTCATGGATAGAAAAATGATGATAGAAAAATTTGATGATACAAAAGAGGGAGGAGAGGCTGACGCACCAGAGCTGTGCTGCCGTTCATCTAGACGTGGAGAGGCTGGAGAGTTGGGTGGAGGGGAACCTCAGGAGGTTCAACAAGGGCAAGTATAGGGCCCTGCACCTGGGGAGGAACAAAGCCCTGCACCAGGACAGCGGAGGGGGGACCTGCTGGGAAGCAGCTCCATGGAGAAAGTGCTGGGGGACAACAAGGTCACCATGAGCCAGCAATGGGCCCTGGTGCCCTAGAAAGCCAGTTGGCTCCTGGGGGGCATGGAGAAGAGTGTGGCCAGCAGGTTGAAGAAGGTTCTTCTCCCTCTCTACTCTGCCTCAGTGAGGTCACCTCTGGAGTATTGGGCTGCCCAGGTAAAGAGGGACAGGGAGCTACTGGAGAGAGTTCAGGGGAGGCTGGGAAGCTGCTGAGGGGCCTGGAGCATCTGTGTGGGCAGGAAAGGCTGAGAGCCCTGGGGCTGTTCAGCTGCAGAAGAGCAGCCCCAGAGGGGAGCTGAGCAAGGCTGAGCAAGAGCTCAAGGGCCCCCGGGGGGCAAGAGGCTGGGGCCAGACTCTGCTCAGGGGTGCCCAGCACCAGGACAAGGGGCACTGGGCACCAACTGCAACCCAGGAGGTTCCCTGGGAGCGGGAGGAGCAACTTGTTTGGTGGGAGGGGGTTGGAGCCTGGCCCAGGCTGCCCAGAGAGCTTGGGGAGTCTCCTTCTCTGGAGAGATTCCCAAGGCGCCTGGACCCTGCGCTGCTGGGCCCCCTGCTCTGGGTGACCCTGCTGGAGCAGGTGGGGAGGCATCAGAGGAGCTCCAGAGGGCCCTTCCCACCCCTACCACGCTGGGGTTGTGTGAGATAGTTAGATATATTTAGAATAAGAAATTCACACGTGGCAGAGTTGGGTGTCTCCGAGGGTGCAGAACACAGCCTGCCTTACGGGTTCATTGAGCTTGAGGAAATCCAGCCATGCGTGAAAGAAACCGTGAAGGTGATGGAGAGAAAATCTAAATGGTGTTGACTGGTTGGAAGCAGCGGTGGGGAAGGACGGCTGGGGGCACAATACCAAGCCTAATGAGAAAATAGAGAGCAATGGGCAGGCCCCTCTTGCTCTTTGAAGACAGGGAAGAAATAATGATGGTGGTTAGACCTTGTTGGCCAGTTCCATAAGGGACTTTGGTTTAGTTTGTAGATAGTCAGGTAATAGGATAGCTCATGGGGTGATAATGAGATGCAGAGGTGACAAGGTAACGTTCACGGTGTCATAAAAAGGATAGATCTTCCAAAAATGCAGAGTCTTGGTTCAAATCCAGTGGAGCAATAAGAAATAGGCTGTGTGCTCTCCATGAACATTATCCTTTTTTTACTCTGCTGTGGATGGATACCTAGTTTCTGTCTCACAGCGCTGGTGAGATCGAAGTGCGGAGGACGTTGGTGTCGCGCTACAGTGATAATGCAGGCTCTGAGACCCCTCAGACCTGTGAGGAGAAAGGGAGAGCTGAGATCTTCAGCAGGGAAGGCCGCAGGCTCGGGAGGGAGCCACGTCCAGGGTGGAGGTGGAGGTGGAGGTGGAGGTGGAGGTGGAGGTGGAGGTGGAGGGACCTGTTTGAGGCGATTGAGGGAAGCCGTGGAAGGTGGCAGCAGGCACGGTGAAGGTTAAATGAACCTGGTGCACCTACAGGTGTTTAGTGGGACGTTGTGCTTGTCTCTGCTTGGCTTTCAGCACCAACAGACGTTGATTTCACTTCCTCTTGGAAACTTTTTTGCTGTCCAATGACTCTGCCTAATTCTGTTCCCTCGTTTACCACGCCGTTAATTGTAGAGTCGAGGAATACGATGAGCTGTTGTATAGTGCAGTGGACTTGATACCCTCCATTCACTAAAACCCTTTATTCCCCTGACATTAGACCAAAGAAGAAAGCGAAAAATCAGAAAAACTCATATTTTTGCAGAAGGGAGGTACTACAGTCCTTGAATTGCAGGTAAACCCACCTAATACTTGCTTGAAATGCAGTCAGATAGACTGGAGATGACTTATTATTTTATTTTTTTTTCCTTTCCAAGCACTTTTTTGGTGGTTTGGTTTTTTTTTAATTATTATTATTCATTCACTGGGGCCAAATTTGGAGGAACGAGTCCCCCTCCAGAGCTTGTGGCTTCCTAATAGTGACCGATTTCCCTGCTAATTAGAAATCCTCCTTGCACGGTGCCGGTCGGTGGATGTCGTTTGCTTTGTTGCATGTTTCCAGCACTGGGGATGTCCCTGTGAATGGAGCACCTCTGCCCTTAGAATTAAGTTTGTTTTATCAAATGACTTCAGATTCCGCTGAGCGACGGCGAATTTCTGACCGGTTTGTGTTCTTATTGGTTTCTCTATTAGCCAAGTGGGATAGAGAAGAAGCTGCAGGAAGGAGAACCCGCTGGCACTTTGGTTGCTTCTCATCAAATCATTATCCAGAAAAGCATCCCATCATCCCTAGAGGTTGTTTTTTCATTCGTTCCATTTTAAACTGCACCAGTAAATACGCGGGTTTAAATACCACTTTAAATACACCACTTTAAATACACCAGTTACGGTCTCGAGGTCCGATAATGGGATGTTGGTCGCGTGGCCCAAGCGAATCGCAGAGTTTATTTGCATAGGGAAGAAGATGATGTTGCATTAAATTCCGTTCAGATTCTTCAGAGATAGCGGAATTTACTGCTCCGTTTAAACAGTTCCTGACGGGGGTTGATGTTATTCTAACGAAAACAAGGCAATTCAGTGCAAGCTACGGCTCCGTAAAGTCTCTGGTATTCTAAAACCTCACCAAAAGTGTGTTGCTAACAACTGGGGATCAGCTGATTGGGCTGCTTTGCCCTATTTTGATTTTGACCGTAGCGTTGGGAACCATCGCGATATATGATTTTTAACCTCAGGATGATTCCAGTCGGCATTTTCAATGCGATTCTGCTTCAAATTAAGAGAGAAGTAGTGTGGTAAAAGTAGGTTTTTTTTTTTTTTTTATGTCCAAGTTAGGCCTCTGAGGGGAGGGAATATCCAAAGAAATCATGCTTTGCCTAAGGTGATTCTGTTTGTTTGTTTGCTAACTTGCTCTTAAGAAGTACGGTGGTAGGAGTTCCTCTAGGCAGCGTTGGTTTCTTGAAAAGTCTTCGTACTTTAGTGCTCCTGAAGTAGAGATAAACCTGCAGGTCTTCTAATTTAGCTTTTATATCTCAAATATAGGGCACTGAGGATTGGGTTATTATAGAAAAAATACCCTCTGAGGTAGTTGATGGTGAATCGCAAAAAAAGGTGGCGTACAAAGTGGTGACTGTGAGCAGTAAAACTGCCCTTCCACCCGAGATCCTCCAGTCCGGCGCCCTCCTCGCGCAGAGCTTTGAGGACTTGGAAAATGAAATCCGATCCAAAGAGGAGAACAAGCAGAAAATGTTCACCTTAGGAAAATCCTACGATACCCTGTCGGGGAAAATCGTAACCATGACAAGTAAAGCTAAAGAGGGCGAGACCGCGACGCGGCCTTCGGGAGAAGCGTTGCCGAGAACGGAAGGGCGAGAATCGGTCAAAGTCACCCAGGTCGCGGCCGAGTACGAAATCCTCGAGCCGGCGGCCGCCGAGGAGGCCAGGCGGGGATCCGACGCGCCGAGCACGAAACGGAAGCTCTCCGAGTCCCTCGCCCCCATCAAGGAAGCGGAATCCCGCTCGCAAAGCCCCGAAGAGGAGAGCTGGAAAAAGACCCTGAGGATGGAGCAGGGTTGGCGGGTCCGCGGCGCGCCGGGAGGCTTCCAGCTCGGCGGGACCGAAAAGCACCTCGGCGGCGAAGCGGCGGCGACTGGAGGGGTTGCCCGGAGAGAGAAGAGCCTGGCTGAGTGGAGATATTCCCGAGAACGGCCTTTTACCATTGCTACCGCTCACTATGTTACCGAGTCGGCGGCCTCCAAAGTGGTGGTAACGGCGNTTTGCTTGAAAACGCCCACGCTAACAACTCTGCTTTGTAACTCGTGCTTCCTACGGCCATTCTGAATTTGCTCCGATTTATTTTCCCATTCTTTTCCAAGCTCTCCGTGTCCCTCCCCCTCGCAACCTTCTCTCCCGTTCCTCCTCCGCCGCCGGGTTTGGCAACTAATCCGTGGCCGCGCAGGCGGCTCTGCCTTTCTGCCGCGCGTGACTCTGCCTTTCTCTGTCCCTTTAGACTAAACACGCCAGCGAAAAAACCTTGGACGGGTCCGATATCTTCAGTTTAATAGAGTCCGCCAGGAAACCGACCGAGTTCATAGGAGGGGTCACCTCTACTTCACAGAGCTGGGCTCAGGTGGCCGTTGGGTTCCTTCCGTCGGCGTTCCCGCCGCGCACCGAGCGCTTGGGCTTTTTCGTTTGTTTCTTGGTTTTGTGCATCACTCAGAACCTGTCTGACTAATGCATGCGCCCGTCTGCCTTTTGCTTTCTTACAACAAACCCCACTGAAACTTCACTGCAACAACAACAACAAAAAGATTTTAAAAACCTGAAGGTTTTCTCTCATTTCACTTTATTTTGGTCATTTTTTTTGCAGGGTGCTGCATTTTGCCTTTATGAAACTCTCACAAAAATAGACTCGTAGAATCGTTCCGGTTGGAAGAGACTTTGAAGGTCGTCAAGTCCAAGCCTTAAATACCAACAAGAAGAGATTTCTCGGTGACATTTCCCTTTCAAAAATTGTGATTCTCGCTTCGGTTTTCATTCCTATATTCTGATAACGTCCTGAGAAAAAAACAGTCGGCGCAACGTGAGAGAAATAAATTGGCAAAATGTAACACCCTTTTTTTTAATTTATTTTTCTTCATTTTCACAGTACGTTAAGCGGAGTAGCTATCCAAGTAGCGTTGTTGGCTTCTGACGCTAAGAGGTTTTGGTTTTTTTCCTCTCCTTCCCCACAGAGAATAGACACGACGACATCACAGGAGATATCGTCCGGTGAAACGAAGCAAGCGGTGCAGCCGCATCAGGAGACGGTGAAGAAGGTGGTGCAGGAGACCGTGGTTGTCAAGGAGAGACACGGGATGGACGTCCNCTGGAGGGGTTGCCCGGAGAGAGAAGAGCCTGGCTGAGTGGAGATATTCCCGAGAACGGCCTTTTACCATTGCTACCGCTCACTATGTTACCGAGTCGGCGGCCTCCAAAGTGGTGGTAACGGCGGCTTTGACTTGGCGCCACGGCTTAAAGACGAGAGCATGACCTCTCGTCGGCGATGCCCTCACGCCACCCCGCCTCTCGGCTCTCCTGCTGCCTGGCTTTGTGTTGACAGCGGCCAACCCAGCTTATTTTTAGTTGTTTTGGTTTTTTTTTTGTGTTCTTCCCCTTTCATCCGTTGACTCCACGGTCTGAAGCAGATATTACATAAGGCTTTCAACCTTTCTGGTTTGAGTTAAAAGATCCGTGTGTCCTGAAATGTAGCGTTGCTGCTGCAGCTTCTTAACCAAAGGAAAACAAATATAATAATAATAATGATAATAATGATGATGATAATAATAATAATANTCACAGAGCTGGGCTCAGGTGGCCGTTGGGTTCCTTCCGTCGGCGTTCCCGCCGCGCACCGAGCGCTTGGGCTTTTTCGTTTGTTTCTTGGTTTTGTGCATCACTCAGAACCTGTCTGACTAATGCATGCGCCCGTCTGCCTTTTGCTTTCTTACAACAAACCCCACTGAAACTTCACTGCAACAACAACAACAAAAAGATTTTAAAAACCTGAAGGTTTTCTCTCATTTCACTTTATTTTGGTCATTTTTTTTGCAGGGTGCTGCATTTTGCCTTTATGAAACTCTCACAAAAATAGACTCGTAGAATCGTTCCGGTTGGAAGAGACTTTGAAGGTCGTCAAGTCCAAGCCTTAAATACCAACAAGAAGAGATTTCTCGGTGACATTTCCCTTTCAAAAATTGTGATTCTCGCTTCGGTTTTCATTCCTACTGTTCTGATAACGTCCTGAGAAAAAAACAGTCGGCGCAACGTGAGAGAAATAAATTGGCAAAATGTAACACCCTTTTTTTTAATTTATTTTTCTTCATTTTCACAGTACGTTAAGCGGAGTAGCTATCCAAGTAGCGTTGTTGGCTTCTGACGCTAAGAGGTTTTGGTTTTTTTCCTCTCCTTCCCCACAGAGAATAGACACGACGACATCACAGGAGATATCGTCCGGTGAAACGAAGCAAGCGGTGCAGCCGCATCAGGAGACGGTGAAGAAGGTGGTGCAGGAGACCGTGGTTGTCAAGGAGAGACACGGGATGGACGTCCACCCGAGCGGGGATCCTGCCACAGCGGCCGGACTCGCGCCGGACGCCCAGGCTGCCGGCGTGAAGGGGAAGGAGGGATCTGCTGGGACTGAGGGGACCAAGGAGGAGAAAAAGGACGAGGCTGGGAAAGCCGTGACCAAACGGGAAGGAGTCACCACCGCTTCTTGTGAGCAAGCGGAGGAGCAGAGTACAACAGTCCACCTGTCAGAGTCTTCGGAAAGAAAAACTCATTTTGAGGTAACTCGTTATTAAATCTGTCACCTCTTTGTTGAGTTGTGAATTGTAGAATTGTTTTGGTTGGAAGAGACCTTGAAGATCATCGAGTCCAAGGATTGCTCCGTCCCTGCCAGGGCACCACTGAGCCCTGTCCCTCAGCACCACATCTCCACGCCTTGGAAACCCCTCCAGGGAGCAGGGGGACTCCAGCCCTGCCCTGGGCAGCCTGGCGCAGGCCTGGACAACCCCAAAGGGCAAGAAATTGTTCCTCAGCTCCAACCTCAACCTCCCCTGGGGCAACTCCGGGCCGCTTCCTCTTGTCCTGCTGCTTGTTCCTTGGGAGCAGAATGCGCCCCCCTCCCTGGCTCCAAGCTCCTGAATGTCAGGGAGTTGTGGAGAGCCAGAAGGTCTCCCCTGAGCCTCCTTTGCTCCAGGCTGAACAAGCCCAGCTCCCTCAGCCACTCCTCACCAGACTTGTATAAATGAAACTCATGATCTGAGACAAACATAGTTAATAGGACAGAAAAGGAAGGGGAAATAATAATGATTATAGTGATAACGATTATAGTGATAACGATAATAATATTAATAATAATAATAATAGAATGGTTTGGGTTGGAGGAGACCTTTAAAGGTCATCTTGTCCAACCTCCCTGCAGTGAGCATGAAAATAACAACAATAATAGAATCCACAGAGCAAGTGATCCACGGTGCCGTTGCTCACCACCCGCTGACCAAAGCCCACCCAGCCCCCAAGCTGTGGTGTCCCCAGGCCAACTCCCCACAGTTGGTGTGCTGGGTGTGATGTCACACAGTCTGAAATATCCCGCTGGCCAGTTTGGGGCAGATGTCCCGGCTGTGTCCCCTCCCAGCTTCTTGTGCCCTTCTTGCTGGCAGAGCAGAAGCCGAAAAGTCCTTGACTTTGTGTGAGGAACAACTGAACCATCAGTGCTTATCAACAGTATCCTCATCTCACATCCAAACCACAGCACCAGCCTAAATCCAAACCACAGCACTGAACCCGCTATGAGGAGGAAAATGAACTTTATTCCAGCAAAACCAAGACACCCAAGCAAAAAAAAACCCACAATAAATGTTGTGAGAAATCCATTTTTTGCCAAACATCCCAATTCCTTTTGTTTGTTCTTCACGCAGTCGCCGGTTGTGAAGACCGAGACCATCAGTTTCAGTAGCGTTCCCGGTGGGGAAAGCTTGGAAATCTCCACGAAGGAAGTGCCAGTAGTCCACACGGAAACGAAAACCATTACGTACGAGTCTTCTCAGGTAAGGAGGTCTGATTGAAGGTACCCGTAAGGAGCCCGTGTTTCTCCACCCACCTCTAAGCTTTTGCCTGTGTGTCAACTGGTGTGAGCTGGTCGGGCGTTGGACTTTAGCACGAGGAGGATGTGCTTGAGAGTAGGTCACCAAAGGGTGACTCACGTGCTGGTGTAGGACCTNTCTTGCTGGCAGAGCAGAAGCCGAAAAGTCCTTGACTTTGTGTGAGGAACAACTGAACCATCAGTGCTTATCAACAGTATCCTCATCTCACATCCAAACCACAGCACCAGCCTAAATCCAAACCACAGCACTGAACCCGCTATGAGGAGGAAAATGAACTTTATTCCAGCAAAACCAAGACACCCAAGCAAAAAAAAACCCACAATAAATGTTGTGAGAAATCCATTTTTTGCCAAACATCCCAATTCCTTTTGTTTGTTCTTCACGCAGTCGCCGGTTGTGAAGACCGAGACCATCAGTTTCAGTAGCGTTCCCGGTGGGGAAAGCTTGGAAATCTCCACGAAGGAAGTGCCAGTAGTCCACACGGAAACGAAAACCATTACGTACGAGTCTTCTCAGGTAAGGAGGTCTGATTGAAGGTACCCGTAAGGAGCCCGTGTTTCTCCACCCACCTCTAAGCTTTTGCCTGTGTGTCAACTGGTGTGAGCTGGTCGGGCGTTGGACTTTAGCACGAGGAGGATGTGCTTGAGAGTAGGTCACCAAAGGGTGACTCACGTGCTGGTGTAGGACCTTTCGAGAACGTTGATGGAATTAATGGATGGAGATTCCCCAGCTTCTCATCTGTCCTTCCAGAAGCGAAGGGAAGTCTCCAGCCATAGAAATACTGACACAGTCACCCCCATTGCAGTTGCCTCCTTGTCATGAGATCCTTAGTTTATGAAGAACTGTCACAATGGAGGGAGGTTCTACCAGAGCAGTTCCTGCCTCCCCGTGCTCAGGAGCGTGTTTTCCGATGACGTGTTTTCTCTGCTGGTTCCCCAGGTGGATTGCGGTACCGACTCGGAGCCGGGTGTGTTGATGAGCGCACAAACCATCACGTCTGAAACCACCAGCACGACGACCACTACGCATATCACCAAAGTGAGTCCGCAGGAAACCACGGGGAACTCTTTTTTTGTTGTTTTTTCTGTAAGGGTGGGTGGGTGGTTAACTTCAGTTCTGTCCTTTTGGTATCAACTGGGAGACAGGAAGGAATAATATCCCTGAGCATGAGGCTCCGCTGATGTGACTACTGCCTGGATGTCCTGAGCTGCTACCCCAGCACGGTGCTGGGAGCACACAGTGCTCATGACAGGAGGACACGCAGGCAGCTCAGACACTTTTCTGGGTGGTGGTTCCCTAAGGAACTTGACCACGGCCAAGCCAGAAGCTCGTGGCTGCACAGACAAGTGATGAGGGGGCTCCCAAGTTCCAAGATAGCACCTATATCACAGTTTCTCCCTAAGCAGAAACCCTCTTAGTGCCATCACAGGTCTTCCACCAATAGTTACCGAGGACAGGTTTTCATTTTCCTGCAGTGAAGTTCACCCTTCAGTAGATGATCTATATATACAAAGGCCACGCCACCCTGTATGTCCTTCTGAAGCCTGCAGGTGGATGGGACTAGGTCTTAATATGAGCTGTCCGTGTATCCGTTCTTTTCTTCATGGGATGAAATCACAGAATCACGGAGTATCTTTGGTTAGAAGAGACCTTCAAGATCATCCAGTCCAACCTTCGACCCAACACCACAAGCTCGCCACTAAATCTTGTTGCTAAGCTCCAGGTCCACACACCGTTTAAATCCCTCCAGGGATGGTGACTCCACCACTGCCCTGGGCAGGCTATTCCCATGTTTGATGATAACTCTTTCAGTGAAGAAAGGGTTTTGGCAAACAGGGATCAAGGCCAGGTTGTCCGGGGCCCTGAGCGACGTGCTCTAGTTGCAGATGTCGTTGGACTAGATGAGCTTTCAAGGTCCCTTCCAACCCAAAGCGGTCTATGATTCTGTGGGTGCACGTTGACTGGAATCATCTGTGTTGGAAAGACCTCTGGAGGTCATCTGCTCCATGCAGAGCAGACCAAGTTCAGCGCCGCTCCGGTTGCAGTTCAGGGCCGTCCCCTCTGTGCGTGCCGTTTGGGATGGATCCATCCGGTCACGGCTGGGTTCCGACCTCGGGCGAGCAGCGGCGTTCCTGGAATTCTTTTACTGATGCGCGTCTGTCCCTCCCACCCAGACTGTGAAAGGAGGCATCTCGGAGACGAGAATCGAGAAGCGGATAGTCATCACCGGAGACGCAGATATTGATCACGATCAGGTAAAAATCAACTGGCTGTGACCCTGACGACGGCCAAAGAGAACGTTTGCGAGCGTTGCGTTAACCGATACCGTCCGTGGCGGCCTTGCCTTCGGTTAAGCTGGATGAGTAGTTAAATCACGGATGGTATCGGTCGTATTTGAAATCATTTTCCTCACGTGTAAATTGTGTAAATATCTCATGAATCTCTCTCCACCTTGCTACTGATCATGCATGTTCCACCTCCTTTTTGTTTTTGCCCTTCTGTGGTTTCCTTGGGATAGGCGCTGGCTCAGGCAATTAAAGAAGCCAAAGAGCAGCACCCTGACATGTCAGTGACCAAAGTAGTGGTACATAAAGAGACAGAAATCACACCAGAAGATGGGGAGGATTGACCACAGGTAAGAGGTCTAGATGATTTTTTTTTTTTTCCGAGGCGTTTAACTGGGCTGGCATGTTGCAGATGTTGGTTTCCCGCCATAATTCACCTCTAACTCTTGCCTTTCTCTCGCTGGCGTTTATTTGCGAGCGGCTTTCGTCCGGAGACGGCGTTCGGCTCTAAATGAACGTCCGTCTTCCTTGAACGGTGCCAGCCGGAGAAAGAGAAGCTGCTCATTCGCTTTTGTTTCGCTCTCTGGGAAGTCCTCATTGTCCATGCTTTGGTGGAGTCTAATTCCCTAAAAAAAAAATAAAAAAATCCGTTGTCTGCTTTTTTGTCATTTAAGAACAAAGACAATTTGTTCTTAAAGGTAAATGTGTTGGAAAAACTGCCGAGGGGGAAAACCTACAGCTGCTTTTTGAACGTCCCGCGCAGATGTGGGACAGGTTCAAGCTTTTCCCTCCTCGCTGGCTAAAATACCCGGTGTGACTTGCTGTGGATTATTCCGTTAGACCCGGCGAAGGGGTCTGTCGGTCTTGGGATGCCTTGGCTTTGGCGGAGTTTGAACGCGCACCGTCCCGTTTTTCAAGCAGCGTCCTTTCCGAGATGATACCGCAGCTTTTCTCGTGTCGAGCTTGGTTGTTTGTGGGGTTGTTTGTTTGGGTTTTTTTTGGGGGGTGGGGGGCAGAGGCATGCTCTGGCTTCAACTTAGTCCTAGTGTCTATCTCTTCTGTGTGCCAAAAGAACCCAAGCCCGTGTCGTGCCTACTAACCTGCTATGCGAGAGCCCTTAACGCCAGCACCTTTGCACAGACCGCTTGGAATGTTGTGTGTGGAAGGAGAGGGGGGGAGGAGAAGCTGCTTGTCTGGTTTGTTTAAATTGATAGCAAGAGGGTGTAACGTGCTGCACCTCTTGAAGCTGGTTTTGGTCTCCTGCTTTTCGATATGGAGACCCTAAAGAAAATTGTTGGTGCTGAGGGTGGTGAGAGCCTGGCCCAGGTTGCCCCGAGAGGTGGTGGCTGCCCCATCCCTGGCCCCATTGCAGGGGAGGTTGGATGGGGCTCTGAGCAACCTGCTCGAGTTGCAGATGTCCCTGCTCCCTGGAGGGAGGTGGGACCAGATGGCCTTTAAAGGTCCCTTCCCACCCAAACCAGCCTGTGATGCTATAAAACTGCATTTCGACACCTGTTGTTTATTTGGGAGACAGAAGCAGTCCCTGAGGAGTGAGGAGCCGTCATTCTCTTGGTGTTCTGCTCCTGCTTTCAGAGTCTCCCAATGTCACGAATTCTTCCCGTTGCCATCAGCGGCCAAGCCGTGACCCCGGGATAACGCCACTTCCCAGCTGCTTTTGTAACGCGCCCAAACTGACACCACCTCTTCTGCGGGAGAGCGGCGGCTCCCAATAACCGGCTCTGTCCTTCTCTCTTCCCCGCAGGAGTAACCTGGGTTGCGTACGAATCCGGACGTGCACACCAGTAGGAATGCGAGAGCCCCACCCGGAGTCTCCGTTCCAACCGACACTGACTTGTATCTGCCTCTGGAAAAATTTCCGGGCAGAAGAATTGATCTTGAACCGTTCATAAAAGCAACTGGCAGAGAAACCTTCCCATAGAGAGCAATCCGAATCAGCAGCAGTTAAACCAATATTGCATGAAGCGACGGGAAAAAAAAAAAAGAAAAAAAAAGAAAAAAAAAATAATTACAGAAAAAAAAAAAAGCAGCGTTTTTAATTTCTTTCTTAAACTGTTCTTCTTAAGTTTTCAGCTATACCTGCACGTTCATCCGAAATATAAACGGTGATCTCATGTAACACATAAACAGCTCTTGCCTTTCACACTTTTCTGGAAGTCTAAACCAATTAAAATCCGTTCTTAGGTGGCGAGCCTTTTCTTTACGGAATCTTGTAAATGGCAGCGCCCCCTCTCCTCCCAAACGCTAGAAGCTGTCCTAGGTCCTGTGTATCATGTTTTGCCACACGTTAGATGTGCCAATAACACAGTTTATCCAGTAAACAACTTGAATCTTCTCTTCGTTTCTTCTGGTTTTATTACTGCCCGGTAAACGATGACGAAATCTCGTCTGGAAAAGAGAATTTTGAAGGCTTACGAAAGCGTCCTTTGTACATCTGGCCGAAGACCTTCTGAGGTAGCCGTGATTTTAGTCTGTTAACTTCCAGCGGGTTTTGTCGGCGTTGGTCGGAGTCAGCTTCCGGTACCCTCCGCAGATCCTAACCTTGTAAATGATACGTAGCTATTTTGGTGAAGAAAAAATACACACACAAAAGAGAAAAAAAAAAAAAAAAGAGAAAAATCTGTATTTTACTTAGTTTGCAGCGTTAGAAAACGATTAATCTGAAATAACCCTGATGGTTTTCTATTGATTTCCCTTTTTGTTCTCAGAGGAAAAAAAAAAAAATTAAAAAAATAAAATAAAATATCTGTTTTGAGAATCTAGTTCAGAGTCAAGCCTTAACCTGTACAGAACGTCCACTGAAAACTCGTTAGTGTCCAGCGGGACCGCCCGGCCCTGGGGTAGCGCCCTTGGCCCGTCACCCCCTCAGCTGCATCACAACACACCCGGTGAATGTATGTTTGCTGCATAGTGAAATAAAAGTGGTCAATGCATCCAAAAAAAAAACCAACCCAAATCGTATCGTTCTGTGTCTGAAAGCACCTCGTGGGTTTCGGAGACTCCAAACTTTAGGACCGCCCCCGAGCCCGACTCGCCTCCCGTAGACACGTTTTAGTCTCCAGCGGCCGGTGCTGCCCCTGCCGCGTGCAGACGGTTGGAGTTTGAGGAGCATCGCCAAGGGGCGATGGTGGTGAAGAAGAGACGAAGGCGACGCTTGTGGAGGAAGAGCCGTTGGCTCCTCGTTGCTTTCTCTGGCTCAGCGAAGCGGAAGGAAGGGGTTTAGCGGTGGCTTAGGAAAGAAAGGCCGGTAGCGCTCGATCCAGATCCGCTCTCGTTTCGTGCTTTGAAACGTGGCTGGAAGTCTCCTTAAAGCGGCACCTCCTGAGCTGTCCCCGTCTCTCGCTCCTTCGCCACGTCTCGTTGGCGCTCCCTTGGGAGTTCAAGAGAAATCCCTAAACTGTTCATTTGTCCTTCAGCCCGGTTTGTTTCCTTGCAGGACGGAAAGGAGTGGGTACAAGCAGACTTTTCAGGATGTAAAGGGCCAAATCCACCCTCCGTTGTTTACGTGGGGCTGCCTCCCACTGAGCTCAACGGAGTTGGCTTCAGTGGAGAGCAGGATTTGACCCAGTGACTTGTTAATAAAGGTTTATTTTCTTAATTTAGAAAGAAAAAAGGTCTATACAGAGAGAATAACCTGTAGATAATAACCAAAAGTATTATCCCAAGGCTTTTAAAGCTTTGCCCTTAGTCTCTAAAACATCTTCCTTCCACCAGCCATCCTTCATGCCTTGACTTGAGTGCTCACCACGTCACTCCCCTCTCCGCCGCCATCGCCTCCCCTTCGCCTAACGACCGACGCAAAGATTAACGATCTTTGGTTGACCTCTCCTCCTGTCCCCCTCCTCCTCCTCTTCTCCCTCTTCCTCCTGGTCCAAGAGCATCTCTGTCCCCAGCCCTCTCGGTGACGGGAGGCTCAGCTCGCCGGCGCTGCCAGGGCTGGAGGAGGAGGAGGAGGAGGAGGTCCTCGCTGTGCCTCTCGCCGCCGGCAGCGCATCGGGAGTTTCAAAATCAGACTCTGAAGCCATATTGCTCTTCCCTCAGGTTGGTTGTACAAGCCTCCTTCTCCGGAGGCCGCGATATATTTTTAGCATGGCTTGGAGGAGATTGTGCTTTGGTGATGCCGCCCGGTCCGTACGCTGCCTAAAGTTGTATCATAAGACGTTCGGTCTCCTCGGAAAGGACGCTCGCGGCCTAATCGTACGCGAACGAGGAGGAGATGAGCGGACAGGCAAAGATGTCTCGGTGCCACTGTTTTGGCAGTAGAGCCTCGGTTGGGGAGGGGATGGTTCCTGGAAGCGATAGTTTTGGTTGTTGTTAGAAACTTGTTCCTTGGGTTGTCTGCCTAATGCTGTGCCACATGAAATAAAGGAAACCTGCCTGTTTCTACCAACCAGCTTTGGTCTCTGTCTCTTCTCATTTATTGTTGGTCTTTCTCCAGCGTCTTGATATTAAAAAAACAAAGCTTGGAAAACAAACTATAAAACATCGTGTAACTTGAGAGCACCACTGCCCACGCAGACACGGGACAGGAGACACCCTCACTTGTTACAGCTGGAGTCATCGCTTCAGCCCCACGGGAACTCACCAGGTACTGGGCACTGGGGAGGCCGCCCCTCGAATCCTGGGGTCAGTTTTGGGGATCTCCCTCCCAGAAGGACTTTGAAGGGCTGGAGAGAAGGGCAACAGAGCTGGGGAAGGGTCTGGAGCAGGAGTGTGGGGAGGAGCGGCTGAGGGAGCTGGGCTTGTTCAGCCTGGAGCAAAGGAGGCTCAGGGGAGACCTTCTGGCTCTCCACAGCTCCCTGACATTCAGGAACTTGGAGCCAGGGCGGGTCGGGCTCTGCTCCCAAGGAACAAGCAATAGGACAACCTCAAGTTTCCCCAGGGGAGGTTTAGGTTGGAGCTGAGGAACAATTTGTTGCCCTGCAGGGTCATCCAGGCGTGTCCCAGGCTGCCCAGGGCAGGGCTGGAGTCCCCCTGCTCCCTGGAGGGGTTTCCAAGGTGTGGAGCTGTGGTGCTGAGGGACAGGGCTCAGGGGTGCCCTGGCAGGGGTGGGGGAAGGGGTGGAGTCCATGAGCTGAAAAGTCTCCTCCAACCAAACTTAGTCTGTAATTGGCTGCTCTGCACCTGAGAGACCAGGAAGGAGTCACTTGACATTTATCCCTCTGAAGTTTTTTTTAAGAGTATTTCATCAGAAATGGCAAATAACGGTGTCCTGTGCTCAAACATTAAAAAAAAAAACCAAAACCAAACCCACAACACAATGTAACGAGCCTCTATATCCAGCCATTAGATCAAGCAAGGATTTAACAGCTTAGCCTGGTTTCTTCCCCCAGCAGATTTGGGCAGCTGGGGAGCTGATGTGGCTCATCTGTGCAGCAATTTCTGAAATTCTAGTTCCTTACAAATAGTTCTTTGGGGCAAATATTTTTAAGTCCGAGCTTCAGTTTGGCAAAAGCCTTGGGAAATCTTGCTGCGGGTGGACTACAAGACAGCCGTGAGTGGACTGGTGGGTGACTGAAAAACTCATCCCGTGGCACATGTTTGGGTTGTTTTCCCTTTAAAGAAAGAGGAAAAGAAGCACTTAAATCCATAGATTCCTAAAGGTTTTACCAGTTTTATGCTGCAAACGCTGGTTTGCTGGGTCATTGATCGTGAGTCTTGTGTCACATCAGCAAAGGCCTTGCCCGTGGTTGCTCTGGGTTCCCTCAGAGCAACACAAAATATCAGCCTTCCTGATAAAAACTTGACTACACACTTCAAAAAGGCTGGTATTGGTCATACAGATCTTTTAATTTCGCCTCAAATAGAGATTTTAGGTTGCCCCGAGAGGTGGTGGCTGCCCCATCCCTGGCCCCATTCCAGGGGAGGTTGGATGGGGCTCTGAGCAACCTGCTCCAGTTGCAGATGTCCCTGCTCCCTGCAGGGGGGTGGCACTAGGTGACCTTGAAAAGTCGCTTCCCACCCAAACCAACCAACAATCTGTGATTTAGGTTTTAAAAAACAACTTTTCATTCTTGTGTCTTTTTACCCAGAGCTCACAAAGGATTTCCTTTTCAGGACCCCATGGCTCCCCACCAAAGCTCGGGCAATGATGTCCACTCCTACGAGCAGCAGAGCGCAGAGTGTTGGAGGTGGCTGAATTAGAAGCACGAGCGGCGTGTTTCCCCACGAGCCCTGCCTGACGGTGCACATCTCGCTGGGAAATACTGGGCTTGGTGGATAATTCCGGGTGACTGTCGTGTAAAAGATCCAGGATTAGGCAAAGCACATGAAAGGGCTCAGGGAAGGGTGTATCGGAAATCAGACAGAAGAGCAAAGGTGGGGCTGGGAAAATCCCAATACCTCTGAAAGTAAAACAGCAAACTGTTAAGAAACCTTCAAAGCCTCTTCCAGTAGGACGAGTCCAGCTCATACGGTGCTCACTCCTTCCTAAAATCGAGCGCTACGAGCACAGCCGTCCTTCCGCGGTGCATTTACAGGGTTGTTCCCTGGACATACTGGTTTCCTGGCCACGCTCAGTTGATGGATTTGTCCTCAGCGCAGGAGAGACAGGGAGCTG
>VWZK01004116.1:0-84184 GCA_013396935.1 Baryphthengus martii
TCTGTGCTGTGGGATCCAGGTGGCAACAGCAAGGAGACAGGAGAGGGGGAAGGTAGCACACTAGTGGGGGAATCACCCGCCCTCCAGCTGGCAGCAGAGAAGGCTGTTTCAGTGGGAAACAGGCCATACAAAATTCTGGAGAGCTGGAGACTGGCAGCGGCTAAAGCCAGCAGCAGTCCCCACTACAGGCATATATGGGCCAACCTGTAATAGTGAAACTACTTTCCTTTGGCGTTGTGCCTGTGACCCCAGAGGTCCGTTCCAACCCCTACCATTCTATGATAAGGACATCTTAAACATATTTTCTCATGCTTTAAGTATGAGAAGACATACAATACAAGTAGAAATTTCTTCTAACGCTCTAAGTACTTTAGATATTGCAATACATGTGATGGTAAAGTTCTGGAGAGTGTACGACTCCAAATACTACAATCAGCTAGAGTCGAGAAGGTACCAAACATACTGGAAAATCTTTCTGCAAGTCCTAGATTTGAAGCAGAAGCATATGAGATATATCTTACGTGCACAGCCTTTTCCAGTGACGACTGGTTTTATTCTGTTTTAATAAGGAAATGACATTTATGTGATTACTCTATGTATGCAGGCATATGTCTGTCTATTGCTACTCTCTTTTTAAATATCTTTAGAATCTCCTGTTCAATTTTGATCAAATCTGACAGAGGAGAAGATACTAAGTTCCTACAAGTGACTGAATAGAGGCAAAGAGATGCTACTTGTCTACAATCAGTAACCTTACTGAGAAAAAGGCACAAGCATGCACCCTTCAATGGGCATCAGAGAATCACAGCAGAGAGACTTAGAGATAAAACCCCATCAGGCATTATTAGTTTTAATGCTCACAGATTGACTTGGTGTCCCCCCTGCCAAATTCATGAATATTGACTATAGGCTGTTTTCTGCTTTGTTTAAATAATATCTGTTTGCAAGACAGATGACACATTAGGCGCTACATTAGTCTCCATAACTGCCACTATAATCTTGAGGGCGAGATTGTTGCTAGCCCTGGGTGAATGCACAAATGGAGAAAGGTTGTGTGTGCCATTCTTCCAGTACATCCCTTGATACAGAGAAGTAGCAAAACACCCCTTATACTCTTTGGCCATGCAAAGCTGCTCCCAGCTATACTGGCTTGCATTCTGAACTGCATGTTATTGAGCTGTTCTGAAATTTAAACAATACCATCAAGACATTTTTATTTAGCAGTAGAGAGTTCTGCAGTAGCACAAAATACATACAGTATAACGGCTGTGATGGTACTTGAGATCTAAGGAGGCTCAGTCATCTTTTTCACAGGAAAAAACATTCACTAGCATATTAGTGGCTTTTAGTAAGAGGTACAGACCCTAGGGTGGGTGTAAAAACCAGACTCTTCCTTAGTGACTGAGTAATAAGCAAAGTATTCAAATTGTCACAGAAACCTGAAAGTGAAAGACTAAGCCCACAGTAACATTGTCACCTAAAGCTGAATGTTAAATTTGATTACACTAATATCCTCTACATCACTAACAAGCTTTCTAAGTACTTAAGCTACATTAGGATGATAGGAGATAATAGAAAGCTGGTGTGCTTAATGATTTAGACTGACATCCATTATCTCATCTAGAGCTTCAGACATGTGGCACCCAGGAAACTATTTAGTTTACCTCAAAATGTTTTTAGTCTTATGTGGGTATTGATCCTTTCGGAAACACACAGAAATTTTCAGAATATAATTTGTTCATCAGGCTTGTCACAAACATGTTATCCAAAACAAACAAATATTTGACTTATTTTGGGCTACTTCTCCACTTTGCCAGCAAACAGTTTAGTAAGCCCACCTTACTCCCAAAAACTCAGACTCCATGGAGCAGTTCTCCATCCAACCCTAAGTAGCCCTATCACTGGGATACAGCTGACCACTCCAAACCACTCCCTCCACATCCCTGCAAAGAGGCCAGAGAAGAATATAAATGTTAGGTGCTCATCTCACACAAAGCTGTTGAGGTTGCAGTTGTTTTACAGCAGATCTCACCTGAAGGGACTTTAAACTTAAATCCCAATAGATGCTGATTTTAAGCACAGCTTTGTGTTTGGCCCCGTACAAGAGATTGTTCCCACCACAATGAGCCTGAAATTGAAAGTGACAGCTCTGACAACCCGTGCCTCACCGTGCTTTTTCAGTGGCTCTTTAGCCATCTTCCTCCTGTGGCGGCATTTTCCTGGCTCTGAAAAACAACATTAAGTTCCAATATATTTTCTGCGTCAGAAAATGCCACCCAGCTTGCCAGTTCTACTCGCCTCCAGCTGGCTGCATTTCTGCATGCCTGTCACAGTCTACTGTTGTACAGGAACTGCCAGATTTAAGAGGAGGGAAAACCATTTGACATTAGTTCCCACCTCAGCTCCCCCATTTTCTGATGAGCTAGTCTGTGAGAGTGCCCTTTTGCTCCCCTCTGAAGTGCAGCAGGTAAAGTACCACAAGACTGAGAGGTGGAAAAGAGCCGTAGCAATGGAGCTTCATTAATCAAGTGCTTAAAGTGAAGCCAACAAGAGCTGGAGGATTTAGGCATCATGTTACAGGCTTTTGTGAGTTAGGGTCTTGGCCTGGTCAATTCCTGCTCACTCCTTTATCGTGCCACAGGCCTTAATTTAGTACCTTTCCTGAAGTCCAAGAAGTTTCCTAGAAATTAAATAATGGCTCTGGAGTTGTACAAGAGGGGAAACCCCTTTGCTCTCTACTTTGCATTCAGCACAACGATTTCTCACACACACTCCTTTGTTTACAGCCCTTCAGCTAATTTTTGACCTATACGATTCTGTTCATATCTAAACCAATTAAAATAATTCTGAGAATAGGATTTCATGACACATTGATTAATTGCTTCTCTTCAGCCTAAAAAGCCACAGTCTTTGCCTTCCTTGCTAATTTTATAACTCTGTCAAAGAAAGCAATCAAAATTTCCTGGCAAGACAGACGCTTTAGAGATTGGCATGAATGTTTCAGCAGTCCTGTTATCCTAAAATACAGGGCCGATAGGAAGTAATATAAATGTTTTGCATGGATAGCATGTAGCTGTGCAAAACACATGGGAACGTCTTAGGAGATAAACCACTCCATAAAAGGACATAGTTAACTGGCCTAATGTCCTACCTCTGTGGTGGAAATGTTCACTTCTACTGGTAGCAGACAGGTCTTTCTGGGTGCCATCTGCACTATTTTGATGAACGCACTAGAGGATAAAGAATTCAAAACTAAACCCCTATCCATACTTTCTCTCTTGCTCACCTGCCTCAGAAAGAGCATCAGAAGTGCTCACAACTCTTGCAGATGTCAGAAACTTCTTTTTAAAGAGAGTGGCAACATCGCCATTGGCAAAGTGTAAAAGCCACAGTCAGTTTACTAGGTACAAGGGAAATGAAAATATGCTCTCTCCTTGGGAACAAGATGGGAATCAAAGGTCATTAATGAAATAAATAAAAGTATCACTGCACTCTGGAAATCTCCTTTGCACCACTTGTTGGCCTGCAGCAAATGGCCAAGTATTGTCTGAGGAACTGCATGCTTGAATCAGTGACCCAGCTGGTGCCAGTCCCAAACGTGGACAGCTTTTTCCTCCCCAGGCTGGCGTATGAAACTTTGGTCTTGGGTGCCAGCAACATATAGAAACACATAGCTAGGTGCAGTCTAACTTGTTGGTGTATTTGGTCTCCATGCTGGACTTAGGCAGCAAACATTGAACTCTGTGCTGCTGTTGAACCTACAAGCTGCTGCTAAAGCTACATCACTATCCATTTTTGAGGCTAAATTTATGCAAATGTTTTATATATTTCCTACAATCTTTCCCCCTATACTTTGGTTCTGTCACCCAAATTCCAGTTCACTGGCCTTCAGTTGTACCAATTTGAGTTTTTATTGAGCACATTAGGTAATGGATGTGATTTCTGTTGAAAACAAAATACAAGGTTTCAAGCTAGTCAAAGTATAATGTAGACACCTTCTAAATTTGTACATTCACTGGTCTTCTGGTCTTTATCTGACTCTGTAGCATGTGGAAGCAAAGGTTATTCACATTAATGACTTAACCTAGCTTTAAGTATATCACTAATTTACAGTAAGAGAACAGTAGATCATGAACAGGTGTCAAATAACTTGGAAATGAAAAAAAAAAAGGAGAATAAATTAAGCATGTGGATTATCTAAGGACAAAATTCAGTTCTGACGTTTTAGTTTGTGCCTTGACATTTCAGCAAGTCTGGGGCAGATAGCACATGAATGTAAGTGCAAAATGTATAATGAGGGACTTACACGAGTTCTAATTTTACCTGTGATTTTTGTGGACCTGCTATTTGTAGTTTTTGGAAGACACTGGAACAGTTAAGAAGTAATAGATATATCTACACTTAGTGTGGCTTGAAGGAACCTGAATTAACTCTGAATTAGTTACCTTAGGTGAGGAAAGAAGCTCAGCACTTGTCCTGATGTAGCTACCTTGCTGAGAGTAAGCAAGCAAGCTTACTTGCTTACTCTCAGAGTAGCAGTAGATCTCTTAGAGCAGTGGATGTGGTCTACCTTGACTTCAGTAAAGCATTCGACACGGTCTCTCACAGCATCCTTGCTGCCAAATTGAGGAAGTGTGGACTGGATGATCAGGTAGTGAGGTGGACTGTTAACTGGCTGGTGGGAAGAAGCCAGAGAGTGGTGGTCAATGGGGCAGAGTCTAGTTGGAGACCTGTGTCCAGTGGAGTCCCTCAAGGGTCAGTACTAGGTCCAGTATTATTCAATATATTCATAAATGACCTGGATGAGGGAATAGAGAGCACTGTCAGCAAGTTTGCTGATGATACGAAGCTGGGAGGAGTGGCTGACACGCCCGAAGGCTGTGCTGCCATCCAGCGAGACCTGGACAGGCTGGAGAGCTGGGCAGAGAAAAACTTAATGAAATATAACAAGGGCAAGTGTAGGGTGCTGCATCTGGGCAAGAACAACCCCAGGTTCCAGTATNCAGAGCACTGGAACAGGCTGCCCAGGGAGGTTGTGGAGTCTCCTTCTCTGGAGACATTCAAGACCCGCCTGGACACCTTCCTGTGTGATGTCATTTAGGTTCCTGCTCTGGCAGGGGGATTGGACTTGATGATCCTTTGAGGTCCCTTCCAATCCCTAACATTCTGTGATTCTGTGATTCTGTGAGTACCGCAGTCATTCAGGATTCCCAGCACCTTCACATGGTGTCATGCAATATTTTATGCTTATACTCAGAAAATAAATGTTTATGACTTGATTGTCTGAATAATATGTCTCCACTGAAGGCCGTGAGTACTACCAAAACTCAGCACCTACTGTAGATTAGGTCATGAAGGAAGAAATGTTGACCTCTTCAGCCAGATTTTTAGTAGTATTGTAACACAGTTGTTATATGTGCTGAAATATGAAATGACTGGATTGCATAGGTCCTGCGTGCTTGCCTTTGGTCTGAGAGTGCTCATACCCCTCTCATCTGGAGAAATTGTTTTGGGGAATATGTATCTGAGGATTTCAAAATGAAGTAGGTTTTTATAACTCTTCCAAACTTTGTATTTTCATTTTAATACTGCAGCACATTTGACTCAGATTTGATCTACACAAAAAAACTGAGAGCTCCCTTAAATTTTTGTTTATAAATGTAGAAGGGGTGAAACCCAAATTCTTAGCTCTGAAAATCCTCAAACTTTGTTTTATTTCCAATGGAGATTTAAATTTTTCAGCAGGATACCAAATTAAATGAGAAAGTAATCAGCTAGTGACCTGCTCTGTTTCATCTATTTAACTTTTTATCTACCTCAGAAGGAAAGTTTAATGTTTATACATATATATGTGAATGGTGGTGAGGATGGCAGAACTCCTTTTATTTCCATGACATATGAAAGCTAGTTATTTAAAATCAATGCCATTTTTTAAAGTGCATTTCTACCCTCAAGAAAGACTAGTTGGCCATTGTTCAATTTTTGGTAGTAAAACTAGCTTTACTGAGGAAATGATTTTTTTCACTGTGGATGACCTTTTCTGCGCACAACAGTGCTATGAAACTGCCTAAATACAATTATTCATGGAGTTTTGGCAGCCAAAATTTTTCTGGACTGAGGGGAATTTATGATTTTAACCTCAAGCTCAACATTTTAAAACTGATAGTGTTTGATACGAGAAAGCATTAGCTGTTAAACAATACCAGGCAAATGTTAGACAATGAGTATCTAATTAGCTCACTGACACATCACAGATCCTAGTGGATCCGCGTCACACCACAAAATAATGCAGCACTCTGACTTCTCAGCAACAGAGCTAAAATCTAATGGGCCTATCCATCACCTCTGGGTGTGTGTGGACTGGCACTTGGCTGCTGTGCTGCTTCGCTCCCACTCAGCAGGGAAACATGGCTCTGAGGTGCTGCCACTTTTCCTAAGCAGTTCTAGAAAGCTGGCCATTTTCCTTGTATAACTACTGCTTTCTACATACTTTAAACCTGGAGATCTGTAATTTCCCTTCAAAGGATTTTTCTCACCCATCCCGAGAAAATCTTTCAGTCCTCTCCATCTGGTGGTCTCTATTCCTGCCTTATCATTTACTGACCCTCTGGAGCTAAGAGTTAAATATATACAGCAGATATTTTTCCTTAGTGCTTTTCTTGCTTCTCTCCCTCTTGCCTTTCCTGTCTTCCATGTAAAAGGTGAGAGACTGGATGTGCTGAAGTTCACTTTACTTGGACATTCATTGAACTTTGAAGTTTATACTCATGGAAATCAGTACCGCCATGGTATCTTACAGGGGTAAACTGCCCATGATGAACCTGCTCTTATTAGATATTTCTGACAAATATGCCTTTTAATTTTTATTACAAAATCCCTACATAATGAGAACACTACCTACATAAAAATGGAGACACTTAAAATACCAATTTACCTAGAAGGATACCAGCACTATCATATCCACGCCATCATTAAAGTCTGCAAATTAAATGTAGTCTATTGGTAAAACAAAATTTCAGCTGTACTTTGTTTGCCATGATTTGAAATGTATTTTACATGCACCAAAACTGAGTATTTTTCTAAGTCTCTCACTAAAATGTTGGGAGAAAGTCTCCGGAACTAGCTAAAGGGTACATATTTAAACAGCAAATAAACATGCTTGACAAATGGAGAGGTCTATCTATGATAAGGACAAGGTAAGTTTCAATTAGAACATGACTGAGTGGGAGGAAATATTTCTCCAACATCTCTTTGGCTTGTTTGGATTAATCGTCCTCAATTATTCTGTACTGTCTCTCCAGTGTGGATGAATGGGTGGAGAAGTGTGTTCTTAACTCAACATGATTGATCTCATGCCTGCAGGAATTTGAAAGGTCAGCTCAGTGAAAGGGAGACTCATGAGAATGTGACTCAGCTGGCTTTTGGGTATTTTGAATATGGAGGAAAAAAAAAATGCTGGGTCCTTCATCGTTCCTTGGCCACAGCAGGTGACACAGTCACAGCAGGTGATAAAGTGAGGGAATATTCCCTCCTATATTCTCCTCACTATCTCCAAGGCACTTGTCTTGAATGGACATGTAGCAGTCAAAGAGATCTTGCAGCAGTTGGCTGCCCGCCTGTGTGGTTTGAATAGGTGACTAGAGGTTATTGTTGTTCCTTCATGTATTTATTGTGCTAATACTTAAAGGGTCTGGGTTGATACATTTCAGCTACGTGGGCAGGAGACTTTACAAATGGAAAGGACAGTCCCTGGCTCTAGTGTGATTTGATGGTATTCTCTTTCTCCCAGTAAGCTTATCTAACCATACACAGGAAATCTCACAGAGATTCACTGGTGTGACTGTGAATTACTGTATCTGAAATACAGACCTCTCTGCATACAAGAACTTAAGGCCCACAGAAAACTGTTCAATATAATCCAATATAACACTGAAATAATTAATGAGCCAAAACCTCTTTTATTCTTCCACTTCTCTGCTTTGAACTCTCAGCAAAATGCTTAGGATCTGATTTTGCATGTGTAGAGCTGACAAGATTTATAACAAGTCCTTGATGACTTTGTATTTACAGATTCAGCCATTTGATTTAAGTTTTTGAAAACTGCCTAAATCTTTGGAGTGGTAATGAATTATGATGAGAAATTACTTCTTTAAAGTACAGGAAATAACTATGTTTAAATGTATGAATGCCTGCAGGGTGAACGTTTTTTTTGCTTAGCTTCTGATTTTCAGAGATTTCTCTTCCTGGAAAAAATCACAGTGGAATAGACTAGAAGTTTTACGGACATTACAAAATCTTAATAACTGGTAGTAATTCCACTCATTGAGAAAAAAACAAACCATAAAGATGTGTTCAGTTGTCTACTGTCATAATTCTCAGAGAACTGGGAAATAAGAATAATAGGTAATTAGTCTTTTGTGCTGCAGTTTAAAATAGCCTATGCAATTTAATTTTATTTTGCTTGTTTTTTTCTTTTTTTTTTTTAAAGTGTACAGTGATGATTACATAAATAAATATAAAGCCTGTATACAAGTGGGTTTTGTTGTATGGTAGAGTTAGTGATATTTCATTATTGCAGGGCTTACAACCTGCAAAATGTTTCATCATTCTGTATCAGTAAATCAAGCCAAAGTACTTTGTGGAGCAGAGGAGGAAAGTACCTTTCTGCTTTTGCTTTTATATTTTCCATCATGATCTTCTGTCGGGTGAGGTTTGCTCTCTGAGGTTTGCTCTCATCAGTTTTAAGTCAGGTGGACAGATGGCTGCAGAGCTATGTGAAATGTCACTTTTTTCTCCCCTAGAATTTCCAGTACTTGTTGATTGAAAAAGTCAGGATGCAGTGACAGTTAAAATGACCATGGCAAGTGGTTTGGAGCTTATGCATATAGAGCTACGCCTGATTGCCAGCAAACCCATATAAGACAAGTCAAGCTAGAGAATGAACAGCTCTGTTATATAGTGCTGTGACAGCTATGCAGAGAGTTATGCTTGAAGAAAGGGGACTTACTGGGAGTTAAATGGCACCATGGATGAGATGAACAATACCCACCTAATTGTATCCCCTGCACATTTGGAGATAAATCCCATAGATTGCAGCTGAAAGCTTTTCAGAACTTAGTATTTCCACATTGGGAACAGGATTAAATCAATGTATAATTGCATTAGAGTCACTCTTTACTTATTTTACAGTTTTGCAACAACTTTATTGGGGGATGGATAAAATCCCAGTCAATAGCTACTATGATAAAGCAAAGAGATCACTCAGAGGACATACGTTTAAGAGTAATACGTGAGGCAAGAGCATGTGCTATATATTAGTACATACTGCTGATATTCTATCCTGTCTCCGTTGCCTGGCCTCTTAATCGATAGCCCCATATTTTTATTGATTTTATAGCAGAGATAATCGGTTCTGTAACAAATAGTAACAGTATCGGCTCTTGCTGCCAAGCATTGCCAGCAAACAGCCGAGTAGCAACCCAGTTGGACCTCTCAGTAGTAAACGAGCCAAAGGTGCCTGGGAAAGGTCAGAAGAGCACCAAATACCACCCCAAGTCACACAGAAGTTGACACTAAGAACAGCACAGGAATGTTACTTGGGGGTAACAAGTTACTGTAGATAGAGGAGGCTGTGAATGTATGGGAAACCTACAGACTAGAGCAAAACCAGCAAGGAGAATATGCACAGGATGAGTTCACTCTGCAGAGCAGAATGAGGATTGGATGCTGGGAAGCATGTGCACATGTGTGTGCATATGTGTGTGTCTGTGTGCACAAGTATGACTGTATTAGGACAGAGGAAGGGAACAAAAGCTAATACAGGTTATAGATAAAGGAAGGATCAAGTTTGAGAAGCACTGAGCACATAAAATCCATATTTCCAACTGTAGTGGTTGTAATCATTTGGTGCTTCTTTGTGCCTATACAAGGCACTGTCTTCTCTCGGAAATGCTATTCGAAAAGGGTAAGAGAAGGTAGAAATAGCACTGCTGGAGTCCAGGTGCCCTTAATGCTGCTCCTGTTCATCTGAATATAAATAACATCAGCATATAAGTAAACAGCAATATATTTGTGAGAAATATGCATAGATCTTACACTGACAATTATTGCTCCAGCTTTAGTCACTCAAAAGGGAACACTGCTGTTGCAGAATGCAGTAGTTTCTTGTAATAGTCCACATATGAGCAGGAAAACAGCTGTGCAACTGTGTGGCTTATATTGGCAAGCAGTTACTTCTTAATGCTGATGAAGGTAGAGGTTAATATTGAAACTATTCAAATTCCAGCCATTTATTACAAGGCAGAATTTATTGTTCCTATATATCGTGAAATTTGGGTTGGCAGGAATCATAAAAAAAATCAAGCAGTACTGTAGAGATGTGCCAACACATCTTATGGGATAAGAAAAATATAATGTGTGGAAAATATACTTACCAGAAGGCATAGGAAAATTAGTGGAAAAGTTACTCTAAGCTGCCTGTTATAAAACAGCTACCTTCTGTCTGGAACTGCCTGTGCCAAAAATGGCATACCAGGAAAGCAATCCCTGGAAAATGACATATTTTTTACAAAGAACAAAAAAAAATTGCGGAGGAACTGCTCATGAGAAAAGGTCTGCTTTCAGTTGTGCCTCTCATATGTCTCTGCTATGGAAAAAAAAAATTAAAAAATCATAATTGCACATGAAGAGCAGAGAGAGGTGCACCTTTAGGAAGAATGGGGAGAAGCACACTGCATTCACATGGTGCCAGTGGGGTACACACTGATGGCGCCTGTGGAGGGGGAACAGTCCAGAATCTGCTCCATGATTCTTTTCCCCAGAAGTGAATCTGCACCTGAAAAAGCCTTAAAGGAATAAAAAGCCTCAAGTTAGGAACAGGTTAACAAGCCCATTTCAACATCCACTCTTACAGCTTCCTACCTGCAAATACTATTGTCTTCTTTAATTCATTATACACCTCATTTTCCACAGGATCCCTGCATCAATCTTCTCTCAGTCTTCTCCAGAATAAACAGCCCCAGGCCCTTCCTCATAAGAGATGTTCTAGTCCCTTAATCACCTTCATAGCCCTCTGTTGGACTCTCTCTAGTATTTCCCTGCCCGTCTTGAACTGAAGAGACCAGAACTGGACACAATACTCCAGATGTGGTCTCACTAGGGCAGGGTAGAGGGGGAGGAGAACCTCCCTCGACCTGCTGGACAGGTTATTCTTTATGCACCCCAGGATACCATTGGCCCTCTTGGCCACAAGGGCACATTGCTGGCTCATGGATAACTTACTGTCTACCAGCACTTCTGCAGAGCTGCTTTCCAGCTGGTCAACCCCTAACCTGTACCAGTGCAGGGGTTTATTCCTCCCCAGGTGCAGAACTATACACTTGCCCTTGTTGAACTGGTTAGTTTCCCTTCTGCCCAACTCCTCAGTCTGTTCAGGTGTCACTGAATGGCAGCACAGCCTTCTGGTGTGTCAGCCAGTTTTCCTGGTTTCGTATTATCAACGAACTTGCTGAGGGTACAATCCATCCATTCATCCAGGCTTTTAATGAAGACGTTGAATAAAATTGGAAATATCATAGAATCATAGAATCACCTAAGTTGGAAGGGACTTAGAGGTCATCTAATCCAACCTTCCTGCCATGGGCAGGGATGCCTTTCAAATAGACCAGGTTACTCAAGGCTCTGTCCAACCTTGCCACCCTTGTACTGAAGAATTTCTTTCTAAGATCTAATCTAAATCTATTCTCCCTCAACTTAAACCCATTTCCCCTTGTCCTATCAGTGGGCACTCTGGTAAAAAGTCCCTCCCCAGCCTTCCTGTAGGTTCCCTTCAGGTATTGGAAGGCAGCTATTAGGTCCCCCCGAAGTCTTNCGTGGGCATTGATCCATTGACCACAACTCTTTGAGTGCGACCATCCAGCCGGTTCTTTATCCACTGAATGGTCCAACTGTCAAATCCATGTCTCTCCATTTTAGAGACAAGGATGTCATGTGGGACAGTGTCAAACACCTTGCAAAAGTCCAGGTAAATGACATCCATTGCTCCATATGTGCTCCTAAATGCAAGTCAAGCAGGAACACTGAAAATAAAGTGGTCCTTCTCATCACTGATTTTATCTTCAGTTCTGAATGCCATTGTTTTTCCTTTTTTTTTATTTTTTATTTTTAATCTGTTGAGTGTTTCACTGCTATTGATAAACCTTAATTCTACTCACATAAGATAAAGGGCTCCTATTAGTCTAAATTTTTTTTTTAGTTAAGACAATTGAAGCTGAGAAGGAAATTGATTATTTATTAATATTAATGCCCAACATGAAACACATAACCTGACCTTTCAAGGAACTTAGCATTATTTAGCCCTTTGTGTGTATGTCTGTGAAGTGCCATGAGGTAGGACCTTTCAAGAAGGCTAACTGCTTCAGGGTTAGAAATGCAGCTACACACTGCTATCAGCATAACATTGTACATTAATACTTAAGGCAGGTATCCCACTGATTTCAATGTATATCAATATTTAAAGCATGTATCCCACCAATTCTAGTTGCAACAGTGAGTGCTCAGCACTTCTGTAAACCTAATATCCAAATTGCAAGCCAACCAACTGGTGAATGAGAAGGACCCAACTGATGAATGCTTGTAAATATGGTCCTTTGAGTAATGTACCTAACATCATGTAGAAACACTTGTCATAGCTAGAGTCCTTCCCTTCCTGAAGTCTGCCCTATTTATTACGTACCTTTCAAACAGATGGAGCAAGAAAGTCCAGTATTTTGTAGACATAAGTGCGTATCTCTTCTTTACTCAGAGGAAACCCATCCTACACAATTTAAAGTGAAAAATCCCTGTTGAAAAAGGTTCTGAGCGAATAACTTAATACTGTGATGAAACACATGGACAATGAGTGAATTAAGGTTGCACAAGCAAGCTTAATTATAGCGTTCTATTGATTGCATCCTTGATTTTCCAGCTGTTTTCAAACCTTGGCAGAGATAATCCCTTTTTCATTCTTCTAAACCCCTCACACCTCATCTCCCTGAGATATTCCTTAAGGTTATGCTGACCATACGAAAACCATGTTTTCGTATAAGCTTGTGTAGCAGCAGCAGCAAGCTGCCTCTAATAACACCCTCACCTCCTAGTGAAACACTTAGCACCAGTGAAAAGTTTTGCTGGGGTAGACTCTGCTGTTGGATCATGGAACTTGACTGGGCTCTCGTTTTAATACCCATTCATTCTGCTTGTCAACTAACTGGGAAATGATTGGTGCCAAGAGCTCAAATTGTTTACGTCATATGTGGAATATTTAATGATGTTGGAAGTCCTGCCCTTTTGAGGACAGCAAAGAGCAAACAGCATTAGCCTTTTGTGATGTAAAAGATTTTCTTGTGACATTGCATCCCCAGCTTCCAAATAGAGAAAGGCACAAACTAGTTCATAGTTAAGAGAAGCTTTTTGCTCCAAGCACCTCACAGAACTAAGTATCTACCACAATGACCAGTAATTTCAGAGGAAAATTGTGAGAACAAAATCTGGGACATACTAATAAATGCACACATAGAACTGTGATTTTGTGCAGAATAATAGAATAGGCCCCATACAATGAATTGCTAGAGATCTCAGCCTCAGATTTCATACTGTGAAAAGAGATGTGCCTCTATTAAAATCAGTATGTCTTGTTGGAAGGAGAGAGATAGATACTAGAATTTCAGCAGAGCTAAAAGGCATTTATAACAGATACCTAATGTAGAAGAGAATTAACAATATAAATTAATTTAATCAGATGCAATACATAATAATACTTCAAGTTCTTTGACTTGAAAAATTGAGTTGGGCATCGATAAGTCTTTTGAAAGGAGTCTAAGTTTTAACTGGAGTGTAGTGGTAGCATTTTTAAATAGATCGTCATAGAATCATAGAATGTTAGGGGTTGGAAGGGACCTCAAGAGATCTTCTAGTTCAACCTCCCTGCCAGAGCAGGACCATCTAGGGCAGGCCACACAGGAACGCATCCAGGTGGGTTTTGGAAGTCTCCAGAGAAGAAGACTCCACAACCACTCTGGGCAGCCTGTTCCAGGTTCTGTTACCCTCACAGTAAATAAGTTTCTCCTCCTGTTGAGGTGGAACCTCCTATGTTCTAGCTTGTACCTGTTATTTCTTGTCCTATTACTGGGCATTACAGAAAAGAGACTGGCTCCTTCCACTTGACACTCACCTCTTAGATATTTATAGACATCAATAAGATCCCCTCTCAGTATTCACTTCCCCAGACTAAATAGACCCAGTTCTCTCAGCCTTTCCTGATACAAGACATGTTCAAATACCTTAATCATCCTTGTAGCTCTCCACTGAACTCTTTCCAGTAGATCTCTGTCTCCCTTGAATTGGGGAGCCCAAAACTGGATACAGTATTCCAGGTGTGGTTTCACCAGGGCAGAGTAGAGGGGGAGAAGAACCACCTTTGACCTGCTGACACACTCTTCTTAATGCTTGCCAGGATGCCATTGGCCCTCTTGGCCACAAAGGCACACTGCTCTCCCATGGAGAACTTACTATCCACTACGACTCCCAGGTCTTACCCCATGGAGCTGATTTCCAGCAGGATGACCCCTAATCTGCACTGGTGCCTGTTGTTATTCCTCCCCAGATGCAGGACTCTACATTTGTCCTTATTGAACTTCATGAGGTTCACCTTTGCCCAGCTCTCCAGCCTGTCTACATCTCATTGGATGGCAGCACAGGCTTCTGGCATGTCTGCCACTCCTCCCAGTTTTGTATCATCAGCAAACTTGTTGAGGGTCTACTTTATCCCCTCATCCAGGTCGCTAATGAAGATATTGAATAAAACTGGACCCAGTACTGATCCCTGGGGAACACCACTGGCCACAGGCTCCAGCTTGACTCTGCACCGCTGATCACAACCCTCCAAACTCTGTTGTTGAGCCAGTTTTGAATCCACCTCACAGTCCAATCGTCTAGCCCACATTTCTTGAGTTTTTCTACAGGGATGTTATGGGGGACAGTATCAAAAGCCTTACTGAAGTCAAAGTATATGACATCCACTGCTCTCCCTTCATCGACCCATTTGGTCATGCCTTCATAAAAGGATATCAGAGTAGTTAAGCAAGATTTCCCCTTAGTAAATCCATGTTGACTATTCCTGATAACCTTCTTTTCTTCTATGTGGTTAGAGATAGCCTCCAGAATGAGCTGCTCCATCACCTTTCCAGGGATGGAGGGGAGGCTGACTGATGTATAGTTGCCTGGGTCTTCCTTCTTGCCCTTTTTGAAGACTGGAGTGACATTGGCTTTCTTCCAGCCAGCGGGCACCTCTCCAGTTCTCCATGATTTTTCAAAAATGATGGAGAGCGGCTCAGCAACAACACCAACCAGCTCTCTCAGAACACGGGGATGCACCCCATTGGAGTCCATGGATTTGTGTATTTTCAGTTTATCCAAATGGTCTCTAACCCAATTCTCACAGACTAGTGGAGTGTCTTCCTCTCTCCAGTGACTGAGAGCTGGTCTTAGGAGTAAAGACTGAGGCAAAGAAAGCATTCAGCAACTCTGCCATCTCTGCATTCTCTGTCACCGTATCTCCCACATCATTTAGCAGTGGACCCACTTTTTTCCCTACTCTTCCTTTTCTCATTGATGTATTTGAAAAAACTCTTATTGTTTTCTTTCACCTCCCTAGCCAGACGAAGTTCCAAGAGAGCCTTGACCTTTCTTGTTGATTTTCTATATACTCTGGCAGCATTTCTGTAATCCTCCCAATTAACCAGACCCTTTTCCCACATACTGTAAATTTCCCTCTTCCTTTAGAGTTTTTCCAGGAGCTTATTGCTTATCCATTCAGTTCTCCCGCCTCCTCTACTCAATTTTTTTTTTTCAAGGAAATACATTTATCTTGAGCTTGGAGGAGGTAATGTTTGAATATTGACCACCTCTTTTGGGCCCCCTACCTTCTAGAGCCCTAGTCAACGGGATACTTCTTAGTAGATCTTTGAGGAGGACAAAGTTAGCCCTCTTCAGATCCAGGGTAGAAATTTTACTTATTATCCTGCTTCTTTTCCTAACAATACTAAACTCTAACATGTCATGGTTACTACAGCCAAGACTGCCCCCAACCTTAACATCCACGACCAGATCTTCTTTGTTTGTTAATAAGAGGTCTATCATCACACTTCTCCTCGTGGGTTCTTCAACCACCTGCAGCAAAAAGTTGTCATCAGTGCACTGCAGGAACCTTTAGCATGAGTTATGCCTGGCTGTGTGATCTTTCTAATTGACACCAGGGTGATTGAAGTCACCCATGAGCACCAGGGCACTCGATCTTGAGGTTACTTCCAGCTGCATGTAGAAGGCCTTGTCGACAACTTCTGCTTAGTTTGGTGGTCTGTAGTAGATGCCCACAACAGTATCATCCATGTTTGCATGTCCCATAACTCTTACCCACAAGCTTTCAACACTGTCATCGTCTTCCCCTGGGTTAAGCTCAATGCATTCTACTTTGCTTACTCACATAAGAGAGCAATACCACTATCTCGCTTTTTCAGTCTATCCTCCCCAAAAAGTACATACTTATCCATTACCACATTCCAGTTGTGTGAGCTGTCCTACTATGTCTCTGTAATTGCAATGAGATCATAGCTCTGCAACCGTACCCAACTTTCTACTTCATCCTGTTTGTTCCCCATGCTTCTTGCATTGGTATACAGACACTTGAAAGACTTAGTAGAGCAGCATCTGTTACCACTGTGGGTATCACATGGTCCACTATCCCCTGCCTCCCCTGAGATGCCAGTGGAGCTGGCATACCGTCCCACAAACATCCCAGACTTCTCTCTAGTGAGCCTGTTTTTAACCCTTCCCCCTTCAAACCTAGTTTAAAGCTCTGTCAATGAGCCTGGTCAACTCCTGTGATAAAATCCTTCTCCCACTTTGAGAGAGATGTACCCCATCTGCTGCCAGCAGGCCTGGCATAATGTAAATTGACCCATGGTCAAAAAACCAAAAGTCTTGCTGGTGGCACCAGGATTGAAGCCAAGAATTAATCTGGTGAGTCCTCAATCTTTCAGGATTGGTCCCTGCAACTGGGAGGATCAAAGAGAACACTACCTGTGCTCCCACTCCCTTGACCAGGTGACCCAAGGCTCTGAAGTCTTTCTTGACAGCCCTCAGTTTTCTTCTCTCAAGGTCATCACTGCCTATTTGGAAAGTTAATAATGGATAATACTCTGTGGGCCGTATTAGGGTAGGAAGCCTCCTTACCACATCCTTAACTCAGGCCCTGGGGAGGCATCACGCTTCTCTCAGAAGTGGGTCAGGCCTGCATATCGAGCCTTCCGCTCCCTTCAGAAGGGAGTTTCCTATAACAATGACTCTTCTTTTTGGTAGAAGGTGCTTGGATGCTGGGTTTGGGCTTCCTTAATCTTGGGAACACTTCCAAGCCAGATGGTTCATCTTCCTTATTGAGCGTTATACCTGTTCTGCAAGGGCAACTGGGAGGTTGGGGGAGTAACTGGGGCAACACGCCTGCTGTGCCGGGCAGGAACTCATTGCCATTGCCCTCTGTCAAGGGGGTGGGGGAAGGTGGACAAGGCAGGAGTTTGCCTGCTGCCTCTACCATCCACTTGCCTCCACTCCCTCTTTTCATTTAGGCTTCTGCATTCACCTTGATAGAGGCAGGATTCAGGGAGTACCTGACCCTAGGGACTTATTAGTGGGTGCTCCCATTTCTGCATCAAGGCGGGCAGAGCCTGGTTCCACCAGTCTATCTGTTCTACATCCCTGATGCTCCTTAACCTTTCTACCTCATCTTGTAACTCAGCTACCCGTCTGAGCAGATTGTCCGTTTGTTCACAGAGCATGCAGCTCTCAGAGCGTGCACTCATTACAAGTGAAAGGCCTAGACATTCCCTGCAGCCTGTCACCTGGACAGCTGCTCATTTCCATGGGAGCTCCGTCCTGGTTCCCACATCCATTCCAGCAAGTGTTGGGAGCTTGACCTTCTGCCGGGTGGAGACCATAGCTGAGCTCCTTCCAAGGGGGCATGTCACCACGCGGGGCAGAGTGGAAGGCTCTTGGGGGGGCTTCCTGTTCTTCCCTGGGCGTTGGGTGACGCCCACTTGCTGCCTATCTGTGGGGTGCCTGTCGGGCTGGCTGAGCCTTGGTGCCTTCGCCCCCGCCCTGCTGGCTCCATTCCAATGGGTGAGGCGGCCGCTGCCACACTCTTCGCGGTCTGAGCAGTGCTTCTGGTTTTGTGGTGTTTAAATGTCCTGTGGTTTCCCCAGCAGCGTTCCTAGCTGCGTCACCCCTTCGGCCTCACAGGTGAGAGATGCCGACTCTCCTGTCTCCCTCGGGCTTCCCTGGCTCTGGGACACCACTGTCCACCTCAAAACCTCAGAAGAAGTAGCTCTCGGCCACAGAGCTTACCGGTGGTGCTGCTGCTGCTGGCCTGCTGTTTGTGGTCTGAGATGCGAGTAAGTAGATAACAAAGACAAGCTGTTATTTCATATTCATCAGATTCTGTGGATTCAGTTATTCTAAGGGAGATGTACTCAAGGAAACTGATGTATGTTTCATCAGAGGAAGTGAGCTGTATTCTTCAATCTGTGAAGAAACTAGTAAAAAACCTAGGAAGGCTATACCAATCACTACACACAAAACCTTTAAATGAAGACTTCTGGGTTTGACTTTTTTAGTTTTGGGGCTTTTATTGTTAAAAAAAGACAACAAGCTGTGATAGGTAAAACAAGACCAAGGTTTGTTAGAACTATTCAGAAGCTTTCATGGTAGTGTAAAAAAATTCCTCAAAACCTAATCAGGTGTGTGTTTTGTTTTTTTTCTAAATCAAAGCTGATCTCACTGTGAAAATGTTACAAATCTTGTACATGGAGAAGTGTCATGGCCAGAGAATTTCCAGATGTTTTTCTGGCCTTATCAGTTATTTCCAGAATACAGAAATGACTTGTTTACTTGGTTGTAAACCTTTTTGTCTGTACTGTACACATTTCTTGCATTGATCAACACAGTAACAGCAGACATTAGACAAAGTTGCACTCAGAGAATTGCAATCCGACCAAGAAATAACAGCTTTCTGGGAAATTTTGGCATTTCTTTTCTGAAGCAGATGACTGCCAGATGATTTCTGGCCCCTGCTCTCTCTACATCAAGGCAAGAAATGTGGACAGTGTTGGTGCTCCGCAGATTTGAGCTCTGTAGAGCTCACACAGCTCTATAGATTTGATATTACCTTTTGCTGTCAGTGAAGCGATTCCCACTGAATTTGCTGGCCACTGAGTTGAGCCCCAGGGACTGTTAACTTTAGCCCAAGAAGATTTCTCTTGGGTTTGCTTTTCTCTTCACTGGCAATGACTACAATTGTGGTTGGTTTCTGGAAGAATGCAAAGACTTGCCACCTGTAAAGATCTGTGGGGGTTGTTTAATGTAACCCTGAAAAAGCCATCTGATGAGTAAAAGACAGCAATTGCGTCAGGCCAAAGAGTGCAGCTGAAGTGTGCCTGATTTGTGTGTTAGAACTAGAAGAGAATTTTTAGGAAAAAGAACTATATTATGGTATTTTCTGTATTGGGAAAAGGGAACGGGATTACAACCAGGAAGCAAATTCTGAACGACTCTATTCTAATACAATGGAATCTTTTATGAACAGGGTAATTAATACTTCAAGCTGATAGTTAAAATCTATATTTTCAACTGAGTCGCTCTTAGAGGAACTGAAACTAACTCAGAAGAATCAGTGCTTTGCACAAAATTACTGTTTCTTGCGACACTTTGAAAGGCCATAGCTGAGCCTAAATTTTCCGTGCTCTGTGTTTGAGATCTTGTAGAGATCTCGTAGAGATGTTTTGGTAAAGTTTCAGGTTAGCAACAGCTTCAGCTATTTCTGCTGTAATGTTTTTTTTCTAAATACGCACGGAAAAAACTTGGTTAAGAAAAAGTCCTTCTAAGAGGAAGTGATGAATTATACAAAAAAGATAAGGAAAAATAAGTCATTGCTGTACTTGCTTTAAAAAGTGAGGAAGGTGGAGATTTGCCTACACTTGGAATCAGATTACCGAGGCAGTAAAATGAGGAATTAGGAACAGAATAGATAACAGTCAAAGAGGTTATTAAAAGATTACAGAGTCTAGAGACAGATATGATAGGACAATGTCTACTTGACCTATATTTCAGACTTCTAAAGCAAACTAGGAAAACATGAACAAAACTTTTTTTGTGACTGCATACAGTATTGAGTTATTTGACAAAATAAAATTCTGAAAAATTAGGAATCCAACCGAAAAAATTTTGCATTCCAGGCATACAAGTTCTAAATACATTGTCTAGGCTATGAATAAGAGAACTTTGGGTACTTCAAGAAGACAAGCATACTCACAGTCCCTGATGAACACAGACAAGCATTAGTCATTCATATATATATATATATATGTACACAGGCACATGTATGCATATAAATGTGTGTTTTATTTTGTAGCCTTCAAAAAAGAATTCCTTTCTACAATGCCTTAATTAAGAAATATAATTCTCTCAATTTTATTATAAGCCTTGAGATGCATAACATTTTTCTTAAAACCAAGGTTCTGGAATCAAAAGATTTCATAAATTAACAGCAGAAGGGGGAAAAAAATTAACCCTTTTGGCTGTAAGCAAAAAGTTGGAAGCATGAAAGAAATGCAGAGTACAAGATCAGAATGTCAAAATGATCCTCCTTATATAAAAATATCTCATCACTTCTGTTCTAATATTATTTTTGCAGGGATTGCTCTACTTTTTTTTTTTTTTTAAAGAAAACCCACTTTTAGGATTAGTTACAGTGCAATCTATTCACCCCTACAGCCATTTTGATGACATAAAATGCAAACAAGATTAAAGTGCTTTTGTGTGTGCCTCTCTGTAACCCACTGAGGGCTCCACAGAGTGGTCACTGTTTTGTTCCTGCTTTAAACACTACCTGGGTTACAGGCACTTGTTTCTCCTAAAGAGGAGGGAATACAAAAACATGATGCTCTAGGTAAAGCAGGTTGAGTAGTCTTTCTCACTGGAGAAACATCAGTGTCTCCAGACAGAGATATTCTGGCAGTAACCACAGACTATCTATAACCCCCATTCAGTACATTCTCTCTAGGGACTAACTAAAACACAGGCATTAAATCTTTTATATTTTAGCCTTTCAGGATATGGCATTTAATTGCCTGGTAAATGTTCTGCTTTTGCTACAATATTTACATTTCCAACTTGTTTTTCCAAAGAGATTCAAGGAAGGATTCTGAAAGATCCCTGATGATAAGCAAATTTGGGGCAACAACATTGTAGGTCCCATCTACGGTCACGACTACAACTTTTAGTGGCAGTGCTATTTATAAGCAGTACGACCTCACTATCTGCTTATTCCTCATAGCTATACAAGCTCTGCAGGTTCTTTTTTTCATGCTTGCTTGTTTGTTTATTATATTTGTTTGTGTGGTTGTCATTTTGTTGTCTTTTGGGGCTTGGGTTTGTTTTTTTTTAAATGTCACAGTTGAATTACTGTACTGGGGTAAAATAACATAAATAGGTGTCTTCATAAAGCTATACCTCTAGACCTTGTGTAGCTGATCATTAAGTCCTTGCTCAGTTTCTTCATGTTCCTTCTGAGACAGCTCAATAGTACCACTCACCATACCAATTATACTTGATTAATGAAAACTTTCTGGTGCTTATTAACAATGGGATGTATTAAAAGCATCTAAAATGGCGTTGTTTAAAAACATTCTTGCATGATGGAGTTGGGTAAAAATGAATTCTTTGGTTTTCTGATGAATCTAAAATTTTCTAATCTAACTGTAATAAAAAAAAGTAATCATTTTATTGTATATTTTTTCTATTTCTAAAATGAAAATAACATAGGAAATTTCAGCATGAAAAAGGATTTTGAATATAATAAGCCTGAACACTTCTTTAGAAAACACTAAGGTAATTAACTTTTCAGAGGTTCTCCTTCACCTCATACACACAGTTCGAAAAATGGACAACGTCAGAAAAAAAAGTGCCTATTACAAAAAAAAAAGTCTGTTTCTGATTATCAGGTTATGTGTGGTGTTTCCTCAACAAGAAATGCGTATAAGAGGTTCACTCTTATTTACAGAACAGATAAAATTCATAAAGTATGATAGAGCATGCCTTGTGGAAATGGTACAGAATTCATGTTTTTCTGTGTAATGCAAAAAAACCTACTAGGATTGGAAAATGTCTTGACAGTAATAACAATAATAATAAATCCTTAACTGTAAAATGTAGAAGAAAGCCAGGAATAATTGAAGACTTTAAGAAAGAAGTTAGGAAAATCTTAAAATCAATTGCAACATAAAGGAATCCCACAAATATGAAATTCAATTAACTATGTGGAGCGAGGAATTGAGCTCATGTCATTTGATATACTATTAAGGTGAAATGCACACTACTTACAGAAAGCCCTGCTACTTTCCTTGCTGCTGCACTGGGGAAGGGGCATGGAGTAGGTGCAGGGAGCTCTTAAATAGAGTTTCTTAATGGATCAGGGTCTAATTGCTAAGCCTCTGGGCTAAAACATAATTTCTGAATCAGGCACCTTCAGATGCTGAATAACCAAAGCTTTCTAGCAGGCCTGCAGACCCCACTGCAGCACATAGCCTGGAAAAGGATACTTAAAATCTCTCCAAAGTTTCTATAAGACATTATTCTGTGAATATATAGATCATGGCTCTTGAATCCTTCTCCAAAAGAGTCTCTTCATTACAGGTTGTGCCAGCAACATGCATCTTAAATGCTGAAAATTGTCAGACTACCTTCACTGTCTCTGAAGTGAACCACTACTTAAGTTACAGGCATGTCCTTTCTATCCAAGGGTGTGTTTTGTTCTTAAGCTCCTTTTCTCAACTCAGGAAATTATTTTAGGTTTGTCATTCAATAAAGCAGTTTAGTGCTTCCTTAACTTTAATGCATCCCTTTTAATAAGAGTCTGAATATAAATTGCATGCTGAAAAGAGAGATAGGCTTCAAAAGGTGCTTAAGGTTAGTGATGTTTGCAGCCCTGACTGAACCTCATTGGAGAGAAAGGATATTCCCTGGTTTGTTGAAGGAGATGTAGAGCTGTGGTGTCATATCACTCCTGGAGCTGACCTAGTAAACCACCAATGGCAAAGCTATATGGGCTTATGAGCACACATCCCAACTCATCCTAAATTTACCCATGTTACAGAACAAGGACATTGAACTATACTAGACACAGCTCGCCCAAGTCTGGTAAAGTCCTAATTACAGCCCATTCCCCAAGCATAGTTAATCTTATTTTCCATAGTCTCCTGTTCCCACTCTCTTCTCCCTGCTTGCTGAGCTCAGCACTAGCCTATCAGAGATAATGCCAAGCTGACAGAGAGGCACTCACCTGAATTATATGGGACACAATGCGTACATATGTGCATATGTATGCATATGCATACTCTTTTTCAGATATGGGCTTGAAAATCCCCAGTCCTGAAGGTAGGAAGGCCTGGCTGGTAGCTGCGTTCCCATATCTAATACCCGAAAAATCTCACTGTACCTAATCTAGTCAAAAGAGAGCTTTAGGGGACAGGGCTGCTGACCATAGATAGCAGTAACAGTAAAGCATCAAAAAAACGAAGGACAATTACAGAACCGAGAGAAAGATGGAGATGAGATGTTTCTCTGGCATTGCACTGAGAATATGAAGCAAGCCCTGGCTGACAGTAGGGCAGAAAAAGGACTAAGAGGTTTTGAAACTGCTTGATCCCTTTTTGGGAGAAGCTGTACAGCTTAGCAGCCACAGCGTGAGTGGGTGTCCTATAATCTTTTTTTAAAGGAAAAAATAGCACCATCTCCCTATGACTGTCAACTGTTACACTTTAATACCATAAGTACACTGGAAAGCAGCCTTAGACAAGGTAATTCCATCTCTCAGAATGCATTATCATGCTTGGGTTTTATTACTGATTAATTTTATTAGACTTTACAGCTTTTTCAGAATGGAAATCGTAAAGAATAAAGCCAGATGCTACTGTTCCTCCATTGAATTCCTACTGTAATTAATTTCTTCATCAATAATTAATTTTCAGTAACAGTCCCTTGGCATCATGATACTCCTGATGAAACAATATGCAAATATTAATACTGATAAATTATTCTGTATTGTCTAAATATTAAAACAATTTTTTTCTATGAAAACTGTACAGCACTAAACAAGCTGTATGGATGCTGTAACAGTAAGCATAAAAGATAGACAAGAAAAGAGGTGGACTTGTTTTCTCCATATTTACTCTACAGTAAATCTTAAAAAGTAAAGCAAAGCTCCTGTGAATGTAATACATCTACTTTGCAAGTGATTTAATTTGGACTAAATCCTGCACCGCTGTGGAATACTACTGAGTCCTCATTCCTGAGAAAAGAACCTATAAGGGCAAAGGAACGAGCTGAAACAGTTCCTCTGAAACACTGACCAGGCAAGAATGAGAAGCAAGGTCTTCAAACCACTGACATGGGTATCAGAAGTTATAATTTCTTATGTTTATCTTAGAAAGAAACAGCACTTCAACATCACATCAACCACCTAGGGTATTTTCAAAGTACTCCGAGCTTATCCAAGACATCTTAGCTGCTCTTGTGCTCACCTTCTTTTCTCTTCTGCTGTATAAAACAAAAAAAAACTGCAACAGAACTTTCCCAGGAGGAAAGCAAGTCTCCTGCCAGCACTGTCACTTACCTATTTTAAATCTTGACAAACTCAACGTAACTGGGCCCCATATATGACAAGGTTATCTGACATGATTCCTTCAAAGGTCTATTAAGGTGATCTAGCTCAAAATAGTTATATACTTTAAGAATATGCTGAATCAAACTTTGCCAAATATCACAATCAAATAGAGGACCACAACAGACTCTTAAATACAGCATTAAACCCAATACCTAATGAGGAATCCAGAAGTTATTTTTTTTTTCAGTCTTAATATATGAGACAAAAGTAATTGTATGTTTTCCTGTTGATGATCATCGTCAGATGCTTTGCAAAAATCCCATCTCCTTCTATACACGAAAACTGTCTCTTAAAATGGTTCATGTTATAGAAAAGACTGACAGTCACTGTGCTAGATTTGGGTTCAGAAGACCAGGAATCGAGACATTCCAATTAGAAACCTCCAGCTGTAACAAATAGCTCTGTTCTTTGTGCATACCAAATGCTGTGGACTGAAAAATACCGTGGATTCATTGATGCACTTACTCATGTGGATACCTGAGCTGCAAGGTCCTATTCTTTGCTCTCAAACTTGTGTGCTTGATGAGCACTAAGGAGATAAGTTTAACCTTAAGGTAGCTGCATGTCTTTACGAGATACTCTTAGATTTACATCTATCTTATAGGATAGCTATGACTGCTCTCTTGGTAAAACATTTTGATATCTCATGGTACAGAAAGAGGTGACCACTAGGCTCACCAGTTTTTAATGTTATTTTGTACTTTCAACATACTATGGACTGAAGACTCAATTGCGGAACACAGGAATAACAGAAGAAGCTTCCGGTCATTTTTGGTAAGAATGGAACAGCAAAGTCCAACAGCAGTTGCTTTCTAGAGCAGAATTAGAGACTAAAGCACAGTGTGTTTATCATGTTCCTGTTGCTATCAATGTGGCAGCATATGGAAAGAATACTTGTATTTTTATCTACAGATAAAGCCTTGACTGTTTACACCAGCCTTTCAATGGAGGCAGCATACACCAGGGATTTCATATACAGCACTGTTTTTTCTTAAGAAGCATTAAGAGGAGAGTGATGAGAGGCAGAGAGGTTTCTGACAGGCCACTAGGGAAAGGAGTTACTGAGTGAAAATGTCAAGGTAGAAATTCTTGGCACAGGAATCGAGACAGGCTCTCAGGACTTTTTAAAATACGCCTTTAAATCTACTTATAGTCTGGCTGAAACCAGATTTACAGTCTATTTTTGCAGCTGCCAGTCTCCACTTAGAAAAGCTTTAGCACTGGGTATGGGTAGTGTACTTCAAAAGGTAGACAGAAATCTTTGAAGTACACATAGGCTTATGTGGTGGGTTACTTGAAAGTAATGTTTGCTCTGACAACATAGGTATTTAGAAATGTTAGGATCCCAGAGCTGTAGAGGATTTCATCTGTTTAGGTGGGCAAAGCCTTAGATTTTACAACCAAATGTGTTTATGTAACTAGAAAGCACATTTTTATAGTTGCCTTGCTTGTGTATTTGTGTAGGTGAGGGACAGAACCCACTTATTTATGTTGTGATATTTTTTCCATTTAAAAGTGTGTTAACAACTTTCAAATTTTAAACATGTGCGAAAACTGGCATTTCCATTACCTTCTTTTGAAAAACTTTATAGAGTGTTTATAGTATTTATCAAAGTGTGCATGCTGAACAAAATAGGACCTAAAATTTTCAGTGAAGTAGATTACTTTGAAAAATATTTATGTAAAATAATTGCCTGAAAAGGAGGAAAATACCCTATTCGGACTATTCATTAACAAAAACTGCGTGTATTATTTGTAGAGAGGTGTTTTTTCAGTTAGTTCAAATAATTATCACAAAAATAAATTCAGGTACAAGCAAATCCCTTTACCTTATAATCATTATTCTAGGGAAGTTTACCTAGAGATGTGTGGATACATTAGAGCACTGTTGATATTGTATAATAGTTCTGTACTGTTGACTATTGTCTTTCTACCAAAAGGGAAAATTTGAAATAAAAAGTGGATAGCTACAGCATAGCTAGAACTACAAAATAAGCATTTTAAACACTGCCTCTTCACTTGCATTTTTGTCTTTTTTGCCATAGCTCTAGCAGCATGTTTAATGTACAAGTTTGTAAGAAAAAAAAAAAAAAGGCAAAAAAGGTTATTTTTTTTTGATAGAAAACAAAACAACAGAAAAATCCAGACTGAAACCTAACAGAATTATTCCTAAGGATGGGTGGCGGTTGATTCTGTAAACATGCAGAAAATAAATGCAAGGAAAAAACAACTCTAGAAAATGAATTATCTGCCTATACCTCCACTGTTGGTTTTGTTTGGAGTGCTACAAGTGGACTGCCAGGCTGTGGAAGCAATGAGTTCAGGGTTATCAATGAGGTTCAGCGGTGTTACTTGCAGACTTCTTAAATCTTCAACATCTCAGATTAATGCCTTAGATGTTGGGCTGTGGCATATTCTGGGGTCTTTCTTTCCATTTATCCTAGGCCTGTGGAAGATGAATAACAAAAAAGTGAAAATCAGACAGACAGGTTTTGAAAAGTTTTCATCCCCCTTAGTCACAATAATGTATTTTATCAGATGATTTATTAAGAATCTACTTACATAAACAGAATCATAGAATGTTAGGGGTTAGAAGGGACCCCTAGAGATCATCTAGATCTACTGCCTGTTTAAATTTTGTTCTGGTTTAAGACTGCTGTTAATTGTTGTACTGACCTATACCTACTTTGTAATATTTTTTAATTTGAAAATGCCCACGTTTACTAATAACTAGTAGTTGATAATAAAAAATAATTATGTATGTCGATAGTACTAAAAAAGAGGTTTTTTATTTTTACTCCAAAGTGTGGCATTCAACAGTAAACCCACTTTGACCTTGTCATAGAATCATATAATGGTAGAGATTGGAAGGGACCTCTGGAGAGTCCAATCCCGTTTTCAGAGGAGGATCACCTAGGGCAAGTCATGCAGTAACATATCCAGGTGGGTTTTGAAAGTCTCTATAGAAGGAGACTCCACAACCTCTCTGGGCAGCCTGTTCCAGTGCTCCGTCACCCTCACAGTAAAGAAGATTTTCCTCATATAGTGTTAAGGAAGTGCTACAAGTACCTACCCTTCAACTGGCTTTATTCCCTGGCATAAGCAAAGATAGATTTGCAGGTAAGTATATATGTAGAAAATATGCCTGTGGATTCTACATTGTTTACTAGATCTATGTAAGTAAACTTTGAATAGCATTTGCTGGTGTTGAGACTATACTATGGTTTCTGGTATGCTATGCTGTCTTTCTGAGAGCCAGTAAGTTTCAGGATGCTATCCTGTACTAATACTGATTTCTTGGCTTAGATAACTGTGAGATGGAGGGGTTTCTGTAACTGGGCTTTGATAAGTGCCACCACTAGCTGTGAACACTTCCAGATTATCGTTACTGAATGTATGTTGTTTACAAGGTCCTGCCTGCTTTAACTTCTCTATAGATTATCTGAGATTAAAAGCCATATAAATCTTGATTCAAGTAAGGATTGAAAATAATTTTTTTCACTACTCAGCAGGAGGAGTGAAACCCTAACCCTACTAATAGTGTGGGACTGAGGCTGAGGACCACAGCACCATGGGTGAAGCCTATGAGACAGAAAGATGTGGAGGGGGCAATGTTTGCACAGTGCATGCTCCCCTTGGGGAGTCTTTTTCAAGCCTAGTGCCCCTGGAGTTGTAGGCTTGGTGGATCTTTGAACCCTAACTATATTGGCAGGCTGGGGCTGAGGTCCCCATCACCATGGGAGAACCTCATGAAATATAAAATTGTGCAGGCGGCAGTGTTTGTGCAGTGTCGTGCTCCCCTTGGTGAGTCTTTTTTAACCTCAGTCTCCCTAGAGCTGTAGGCTTGGAAGATCTCTGAATTTGAAGCCTATCTCTAAGTCTACCGACAGCCTGGGACTGAGGACCATAGCAGCATGGGTGAACTTCATGAGATAAAAAGGTGTGGAGGGGGCAATGTTTACACAGAGCTGTGCTCATCTTGGGATGTGTTTTTTCAACCCCAGTCTCTCTGGAGCACTAGACTTGGTGGATGTCTGGAACCTGTCCCTAAGCCTAACTCCACTAGCAGCCTGGGACTGAGGTCCCCATCACTATGAGTGAATCACTAGAGACAGAAAAATGTGGAGGGAGAAATGATTGTGTGATGCTGTGCTCCCCTTGGGGACTCTTTTTCAGCACTAGTGTCCCTAGAGCTGTAGGTGTGGTGGATCTTGGAACCGTAGCCCTACGTCTAAAAATTAATGGTTCTAGGGTTTTTGGATTGTGACCTCGAGGGGTGGGACAGATGAGAAAGATGTGGAGGGAACCATGTTGAAGCAGTGCCATGCTCCATCTGGCATGCCCTTTTCCACCCTAATATCCATGGAGCTATAGGCTTGGTGAATCTCGGAATCCTAACCCTAACCCTACTCCTAAAAAGTAACAGTTACAGGATTTTGGGGTAGAGATCTTGAGGGGCATAGGTGGGACAGATGAGAAAGGTGTGGAGGGATCAATGTTGAAGCATTGCCGTGCTCCATCTAGCATGCCCTCTTAAGCCCTAATATCCATGGAGCTGTAGGCTTGGTGAATCTCGGAACCCGAACCCTACCCCTAGAAATTAGCGATTCCAAGATTTTGGTGTTGTGATCTCCAGGGTCATGGTTGGGACAGATGAGAAAGGTGTGGAGGGAAACATAATGAAGCAGTGCCGTGCTTCTCTTGGCATGCCCTTTGCAGCCCTAATGTCCCTGGAGCTGTAGGTTTGGTGACTTTCGGAACCCTAACCCTAACTCTAGAAATTAACGGTTCCAGGATTTTGGGGTTGTGATCTCCATGGTCTTCGGTGGGAGAGATGAGAAAGTAGTGAAGGGAGCAATGTTGAAGCAGTGCCGTGCTTCTCTTGGCACAACTCTTTAAGCGCAAGAGTCTCTGGAGCTGTAGGCTTGGTAGATGTCGGAACCCTAACCCTAATCCTAGAACTTAATGGTTCCAGGATTTTGATTTGGTGGTCTCTAGGGTAATGGGTGGGATGGATGAGAAAGGTGTGGAAGGAGCAATGTTGAAGCCATGCCGTGCTCCACCAGGCATGCCCTTTGCAACCCTAATATCCATGGAGCTATAGGCTTGGTAGATCTCGGAACCCTAACCCTATCCCTAAAAAGCAATAGTTCCAGGACTTTGGGGTTGAGATGGTGATAGGCAAGGTGGGATAGATGAGAAAGTAGTGGAGGGAACAATATTGAAGCATCGCTGTGCTCCACCTGACATGCCCTTTCAAACCCTAATGAGCCTGGAGCTGTAGGCTTGGTGGATCTCGGAACCCTAACCCTGCTCCTAAAAATTAACGGTTCTAAGATTTAGGGGTTGATATCTTGAGGGTCATGGGTGGGACAGATGAGAAAGCAGTGGAGGGAGCAATGCTGAAGCAGTGCCGTGCTCCACCAGGCATACCCTTTGCAACCCTAATATCTCTGGAGCTGTAGGCTTGGTGGATCTTGGAACCCTAACTCTACCCCTAGAAATTAACAGTTCCAAGATTTTAGGTTTGAGATCTCAAGGGTCATGGGTGGGACAGATGAGAAACGTGTGGACAGAGCTATGTTGATGTAGTGCTGTGAATCTCTTGGTATGCTCTTCGCAGCACTAATGTCCCTGAAGCTGTAAGCTTGGTGGATCTCGGAAACCTACCCCTAAAAATTTACAGTTCCAGGATTTTTGGATTATGGGTGGGACAGGTGAGATAAGTGTGGAGGGAGCAATGTTGAAGCAGTGTCGTGCTCCATCTGGCATGCCCTTTGCAACTCCAATATCCATGGACCTGTAGGCTTGGTGGATCTCAGAACCCTGACCCTATCCGTAGAAATTAACAGAGCCAGGGTTTTGGGGTTGTGATCTCAAGAGTCATGGGTGGGAGAGATGGGAATGGTGTGGAGGGAGCAATGTTGAAGCATTGCTGTCCTCCATCTGGCATGCCCTTTTTAACCCTAATATCCATGGAGCTGTAGGCTTGGTGGATCTTGGAACCCTAACCCTAATCCTAGAAATTAAAGATTCCACGATTTTAGGGTTGAGATCTCCAGGGTCATGGGTGAGACAGATTAGAAAGGTGTGGAGGGAGCAATGTTGAAGAAATGCTGTGCTCCATCTGGAGTGCCCTTTGAAACTCTAATGTGCCTGGAGCTGTAGGTTTGGTGGATATCGGAACCCTAACCCTGCTCCTAAAAATTAACAGTTTCAGGATTTTGGGGTTGAGATCTCGAGGGTCATGGGTGGGACAGATGAGAAAGGTGTGGAGGGAGCAATGTTGAAGCAGTGCCGTGCATCTCTTGGTATGCCCTTTGCAGCCCTAAATTTCCTGGAGCTTTAGGCTTGGTGGATCTCGGAACCCTAATCCTACCCCTGAAAATTATCATTTCCAGGATTTTGGGGTTCAAATCTGCAGTGTCTTGGGTGGGACAGATGAGAAAGTAGTGTAGGGAGCCATGTTGAAGTGGTGCCATGCTTATGTTGGCACGAGTCTTTAAGCGCCAGAGTTGCTGGAGTCTTGGTAGATCTCAGAACCCTAACCCTAGAACTTAATGGTTGTGCGATTTTGCAGTCCAGATCTCCAGAGTCATGAATGGGACAGATTAGAAAGATGTGGAAGGAGGAATGCTGGAGCAGTGCCATGCTCCATCTGGCATTCCCTTTGCAGCCCTAATATCCATGGAGCTGTAGGCTTGGTGGATCTTGGAACTCTAACCCTACCCCTAAAAATTAACAGTTCCAGGATTTTGGGGTTGAGATCTCGAGGGGCATGGGTGGGACAGATGAGAAAGGTGTGGAGGTAGTTGAAGCAGTGTCATGCTTCTCTTGGCACTACTCTTTAAGCGCCAGAGTCACTGGAGCCGTAGGCTCGGTGGATCTCAGAACCCTAACCCTAGAACTTAATGGTTGTGGGACTTTGATTTTGTGATCTCTAGGGTTATGTGTGGGACAGATGAGAAAGGTATGGAGGGAGTAATGTTGAAGCAGTGCTGTGCTCCATTTGTTATGCCCTTTGCAGCCCTAATATCCATGGACCTGTAGGCTTGGTGGATCTTGGAACCCTAACCCTTCCCTAAAAATTAACAGTTCTAGGATTTTGGTGTTGTGATCTCCAGGGTCATGGTTGGGACAAATGAGAAAGGCGTGGAGGGAGCAATCTTGAAGCAGTGCTGTGCTCCATCTGGCATGCCCTTTGCAGCCTTAATATCGGTGGAGCTGTAGGCTTGGTGGATCTCGGAAACCTAACCCTAACTCTACACCTGAAAAGTAGTGGTTGCTGGATTTTGGGTTTGAGATCTCGAGGGACGTGTGTGGGACAGATGAGAAAGTAGTGTAGGGAGCAATGTTGAAGCAGTGCCATGATTCACGACTCTTTAATCCCAGTTTATCTGGAGCTGTAGGCGTGGTGGATCTTGGAACTATGTATCCTACCCTTAAAATCTAACACTAGTGTGGTTTTGAAATTGTGATCTCCATTGGCATGGGTGAAACAGATGAGAAAGTAGTGAAGTGAGCAATATTGGTGTAGTGCTGTGCTTGTCTTATCATAATCATTGCATTCCTAATGTCCCTCAAGCTGTAGGCTTGGTGCATCTCAGAACCCCAACCCTGTCCCTCATATTTAACGCTAATGTAATTTTGGGATTGAGGTCTCCAAGGGGCATGGGTGGGACAGTTTAGACATGTGTGAAGGTCACTACATTGATGCAGTGCCGTGCTCCCCTAGGCATGACTCTTTAAACCCCAGTATTCCTGGAGATTTAGGCTTTGTGGGTCTCGGAACCCTCACCCTACCCCGAAAGATTAATGGTTCTGGGATTTTTGAGGTTAAGATCTCCAGGGGCATGGGTAAGACACATGAGACAGTAGGGAAGTGAGGAGTGTTGATGAAGTCCTGTTCTTCTCTTGGCATGCCCTTTGCATCGCTATTGTCTGTGGAGCTGTAGGTTTGGTTGATCTTGGAAACCTAATCTGACCTCTAAGAATTAATAGTACTGGGATTCTGGAGTTGATATCTCCAACAAACTGCGTGGGACAGATGAGAAAGTTGTGGAGGGAGCAGTGCTGGTGCAGTGCCATGCGTCTCTTGCCATACCCTTTGCAGCTCTATTGTTCTTGGAGCTGTAGGATTCGTGTATCTGAGAACCCTGACTCTACCCCCAGAAATTAATGGTTCTGGGATTTTGGGGTTGTGATCTAAATTGGCATTTGTGGGACATATGAGAAAGGTGTGGAGGGAGCAATGTTTTCACAATTCTGTGCTTCACTTGCAGAGTCTGTTTTAATCCCAGTGTCCTTGGAGCTGTAGGCTTGGTAGATCTCTTAACCCTAACCCCATCTCTACTGGTAGCCTGGGCAGAGTTATTGAAGTGCTGTGCTCCCCTTTGGGAGGCTTTTTTAATCCCAGTTTCCCTAGAGGTTGAGGCTTGGTGGATCTCAGAATCCTAACCTTAACCATACTTACAATGTGGGACTGAGGCTGAGGTCCCCAGGACCGTAAGTGAACCTTATGAGTTAGAAAGGTGTGGAGGGGGCAATGTTTGTGCAGTGCCATGCTCCCCTTGGAGAGTCTTATTCAGGCCTAGTGTCCCTGGAGCTGTAGGCTTGGTGGATCTCTGAATCCTAACCCTGTGTTTTCAGCCTGGAGCTGATGTCCCCATCACCATGGGTGACCCTCTTGAGACAGAAAGGTGTGGAGGGGGCATTGTTCGCGCAATACCATGCTCACATTAGGGAATTTTTTTCAACTTCAATCCTGCTGGAGGTGTAGGCTTGGTGGAGCTCTGAACCCTAACCCTAATCCTAACTTTAACTGTACTGATAGTACGGGACTGAGGCTGAGGTCCCCAGCACTGTGAGTGAACCTCATGAGATAAAAAGGTGTGGAGGGGGCAATGCTTGCACAGTGCCATGCTCCCCTTGGCGAGTATTTTTTAACTCCAGTCTCCCTGGGTGTGTAGGCTTGGAGTATCTCTGAACCCAAACCCTAACTCTATCCCTACTCTCAGCCTGGAGCTGAAGTCCACATTAGCATGGGTGAACCTCAAGAGATACAAAATTGAGGAGGGGTCAATGTTTGTGCAGTACTGTGGTCCACTTGGCCAGTCTTTTTCAACCCCAGTCTCCCTGGAGCTATAGGCTTGGTGGATCTCTGAACCCGAACTCTAACCCTACTGGCAGCCTGGAGTTGTGGCTGAGGTCCCCAGTAATATGGAGGAATGACATAGAATTATGTGAAGGTGGCAATCTTTACACGGTGCTGTGTTGTCCTTGGCATGACTTTTTCAACCCCAATTTCTTTCAACCTCATTTTTTTTCACTCCTTGACCATCTACAGTTCTACGATAGGAAAATTTTACATTAAATTGACTGATGTATCTCATTTGATTTGATTTTAGAAAACAAGCAAACATACTTTTTTGGTTTTGATTTTTTTTCTTCTGTTTTTTACATTCAAACACTCTCTGCTTCCAATAAAACAAGGTAAGAGAAAAAAAAGTGTAAGAAAGCATACACACATGGAGCCAGATCCACCAAACCAGGAGGACAGTTTTGCACCAGTTAGGTGGGTCAAAGCTGACCTACAAACTAGATTAGCTGACAGCTGCTGGGTTTCTGCCTCGTTTCAGGAATCTTCAAGCAGTTGTTGCAGTAGTTTGTATGTCTCCTTCTCTTGCTATGTGTGGTAGATATGTGGTCCTAGTGTCAGATCACTTACATAGGACCTTGTCGCATAGAGCCAGTTCTGATTTGACTTTCACTTTACCTGGAAAGTCTGTCAGAGATGCAGCATGGCGGTAGAGCTGATCACAATATGGTTAAGGGACAGAAACTCCAGCTCTGCCTTACTGTCTCCCAGGGCCAGCACTTGACAGATGAAAGAGTACTTCGTTCCCTTTTCCTCTTGTGCAGCTTTATTTCCATCCCATTCTTAAAGGATAGGGAAAGAAAAAAACAGTATTTTGTATCAGTCATCTAACTTCATCCATTCCTCTTTCACAGAACCCCTCTGCTCACTCCACTCTGTCATCTTTTGTTGGTTCTCTGTCCTATCTAGGTAAATCTTAAGTCAGCATTTCCAGAGAAAATGCTGCTTAATAATTTCAAAGAGTTATTGCTTCTGGCTTCATCAGTGCATGGTACAGCAGAGTAAAGAATAAAGAACAGACACAGAATGACCTGACCTCGGTATTTGTATTGAAGACTATAAACAATACTTGTCCAAGAAAACAGGTTTTTTTGGCACACGTGCTGATGCCAGGAATATATGTCAATATTAAAATCCCCAGGAAGACAAGGCACTTTCTAAGGAACACTTTTTCATACTAGGTTTAAGGTGATGAAAACTTGGTGCTTTGCCTCATTATTGAGCTGAAAGTACAAATTCACTAAAAATTGATTTGGTGGTCAGTCATAAAATGTAACTTAGAGCAGCATGAGTTTCACTACATCTTCACAATTTGTTACACTTTTTTCCATCTTTTGTACTTCCTGTGTATTAATTTCTGGTTCCCACTGCTATGAGATTTATTTTTAACATCACCAGTTCTTCCTCTCCAGTTGAAGGTTTCTCAGTTATTTCACACATGGTGCTGTATTTTTGAGAATTGATTGGTATGACAAAATATTGTAATTTAAACCAGTAATTTCTTTTTAAATGGTGAATTTCAAGGGGAATGGCAGACACTTCCCACCTGCTTGTATTGCTCTAGAAACAAGCTGTCTTTATGAGATTGGTTACATTTCTACTGAAAGGAAAAAATAAAGACCTAAGAATCAAGATACCATGCACTGAAGTAGTAGCACATTCCTCTGGATTCAGATCAGGAATTCCTGTTAAGATAATAAGACAACAGTCCTCTGCATCTTGCCTAGGCACACCAAATGCCTGGGGATGCTGACTTCTGCTGAATGCCTCAGTCATCTTCATAGTGAGTTACTGTGGCACCTGTGGTTTGTGCACAGGCTCTACTTTCTCACTTGTATCCTGAATTAAATAAAAGGGCCTGATTCTGTCCTCTGAAAGCTCCCATTGCACACTGGATAGCTCAGTAACCTTCCACAAAACTTCCCCATTTTTTTTTCTCTGTCCACAAATATCTGAATTCTTAAATCTTTTCTATTCATCTGTCATCCCCTGATACTGTCTTCAATGTCCTAGCAGCCAGTGCCACCTTTTCTGGTCTGAGACACAAGGCTGTCATTCTAACCATTTGCCACTGATTTAGAAGTTGACCTCTTTGCAAGCATTGATGATAGCCTTGCCGCTTGTGTCATGTTTTATATCTAGTACAGCTGTCATGATTTACCTCATTACAATGAAACAAGTACCATTGCTACAGAATTAAACTTTTTTTTTCCCTTATGAGAGACTACCACTCCTGTTAACATGCTTCTAACTACTGGAATTAAAACACTCAAAGACAAAATAGGGCCTTGGTAGTCATGCAAAAGTGGTGAAATGATACCCATCTCATCATTTAAACACAGGCCAAAGAGAAATCCAATATTTGGATAGGAATCCTAATCAGTTGCACGCACAATACAATTGCTCTAATATCCTTCTGCTCCTGAGCATCACATCTACCTTATTCACAGATGTATCACACTGAGAGTCTTCCAACTGTTAATTAGAGACAAAAAAAAGGGAGAGAGAAAGAACCCTCAACCTCATCTTACCTCTGCCTCCCACAGAAAATTCAGTATAAACATTACATTTGGACTGGCTTGCATTTACTGCTGATTGATTGCTAAATTCACTACTGGCATCTCTACCTAAATAAATGCTCTCTGTTTTGAAGGCCCACCCAACTGTGCACGTATAAAATTGGAACAGCAGCAGTAATTTAGCTTCCTCTGATTCTGTCAGGTTTTTTGCAGATCCCAACTGCCTTTCAGAGAGATTTGCTGCTGCTAATTTTTCTTAACAGACCATCTGTCTCATTTTGAATTCTAGAGTATTCTTCCCCTTTTCTTGTCATGTTTCCAGCAGAGTAGGAAGTTAGTTGGACTGCTCGTGCTCTAGATCATTAGCATATTGCTATTCTGTTGCTGCTGCAGCAGAAAAAGAAAGGGCAACCTCTTTATGTTCTCTTTCTCTGGGCTGGAAGTCCTTAGGTCTACTCAGCAGGGAAGGGTCTCAGCACCTTCACAGCTCCCCCGAGTTCACTAACACTGAAGCCATCATAAACTCAGGGATGACCCCTCCTGTAAAGCTTTAGGACCAGATTTGCAATAGTACAGGTAGGCAAAAGAGGCCCAGACTTTCTTTTTTCCCAGAAGAAGTATAGCTCTTCCTGTTGTCGTGACCACTTAGTTGGCTCACATCAGGAACAACGTATTTGCTGCAGATCTTTTAGGCACCAGTTGATTGCTAGTATAGATACAACAAAACTACTCTCTGAGAATTTAAGCAAGAATTTAAACAATGCTCCATGCTACATCTTCAAGCCACAAAACTGAAGGTAGACAGAAATTAATTTTATTTCTGTATGGCTCTGGACATGACTCTCATGTATTTAACTATGTCCAGCTAAAACAAGTAGGGAAGCTACTTACAGTACAAAACCTGTGGATTTTCCATTCCATACCATAAAAAATGAAACATACAAGACTCGAGAGAAGTGAAAACATGGAAGAACTCATTATCAATATAAGACTAATGAGTAGATTTTTCTGAGACCTTCACAGAAATCTGCAAAGATATAAACATTACTAATAAACCTCATTTGGCTTCAGATACTTGGGTGTTGCTGTTTCTCTGAAAGATTTGTACAGACTCCTCTACAGCTACTGGAGAGAAGTATAATCTTCTGGAAAATGATTCATCTATTTTAGAAATCTACTTTAGGGGAAGTTGAAGTACTCCCTAGAAGTAGCTATTTTCTTTAATTGATTATGCAGTCTAAAGGACTAATGCTATTTTAGATACCTTTACTGCAGAGTTTTTATTTGACCAGTTAAGTTTCCTACAAAGAAACTATTGGAAGATGCCGAAAGAATCACTTAGGGAGCCATTAGAATTTGTCAAGAAAAGGAATTAGACTGCTGCTAATGGGAGTGATTAGTGCTCTAAATCAGCAGGCATCAGGGACTATCACATCTTCGATATCTACCTGCAACACACAGCTCCATCACCAGGTCACCTGGAAATTCTGACCTGCCCATTGCTTCATGAGGCTTTGGGAGACCACAATAAACAGGACACAAGATTACTACAAATAAAGTAGGTGTGTAGTACTGAGGCTGAAAACAACCACCACAGAGGACTGTAGAAACCATATACACAGCATATGCCAAGCATGCATGCATCATATGAAAAAAAGGCTAAAACAAGAACTATACTTCCTTGACTTGCAAGTGTTTACAAATACAGTGCAGGATGCACAGAGGATGACTGAGGGATTCTTCACAGAAGCAGTGGAAAGTGTTTCTACAGGGTGTGATAGGAATGTTAGTATAAAAGCAAGTAAAACATTCACTAACTCATTCTAAGCGTAAATATAAAAGCTGTCCATGGTGCCAAAAATGGCACTGTAAGTAGACGATAATATTTGTAAATAATTTCTTGCTATTGCAGGTTATTAAATAAAACAAACATAGTGTAGTTTCTCTGCAATATATGCAATGAAAAAAAAGATCTAGAAAGATATTAGATTTGTAATATTATCAGAGAAATTAAACGTTACCAGGTTCAAGATTATCTGCCTGCTCTTTGTGTTAAGAACGTGCACTTCTGGAAGGGCAGTTCATGTTTTTCAGGAGATAGGTGAATTTTCAAAGGACTAAACACCAGAGGAACTATAGTGCTACCACAGATTCATAATTTATGCCTTTATAAAGCTTTTCCTGTTCCTTTTTCCTTTTCTTGTAAGAAAACATAAAAAAGAGATCACTTGCTAACACTGGGATTGGGCCATATAAGCTCCGAAATCAAATAACCTTACAACCTATTTTATCCTATACATCTACAATACTTATAGGGGAAAAATTAATGCGGAGTTAGCTGATGTCATTTATGCTGCTTAAATATCATCAGAGCTCTGGTTGGTTACCTTATGAAACCAGAGCACAAGCTGAATTATGCTTTTTAACGTTTTTGGAAAGCAGCATTTCTAGGGACTACCGTTTGGGTTCATTTATTTCACTGAAAAATTTAACAACTTGTTGGTATGGATTAAGCATGATGAATACAGTGATAACCTGCTTTGCCCTTTGGGAAAAGTAGTAAAAACATAGCAACTGGTAATTTTGAAAAGGTAAGAGATACTGAGATGCCAGTTCTAGAACTGTCAGACACACGACTGAATAAACACATTTAAATTCTGTGTATTGGAAATTAAATGCCACAGGAGAGAAACAAAGCCAGCAAGTTATTTGTCTGTGGTGTAGCTAAATGTAGTACCTTAAAAGCATCAATGTCTAAAACTGTTCAGTGTTCATGGGTTGTAAGTCTTATTAGAGAGCTTGACGTTTTAACTCTGCTGAGGGACTGTAACAGAAAGTACAGAATTAAACTGCCTGTGAAGAGTTCATGGGGCAGTTTGCAGTCAATGTCTTAACAAAACAGAGACAACATTGCAAATGAGTGGCTTGTCTATTAGTGAGTGTGAGCAAAACCAAAATGCACTTGCCCAAAGAAAGGAGGTGGTTTTGGCCTTCATCCATTCATATAAAAACTGTATAACTTCATCTAAGAGAGGTCAGTCTTAGCTGAAACTTCCCATAAACTGATTAGTGCCATGGTCAAAAGGCACCTGGCAGACATCATATACTGAGAACAGAGAGGTAATTTTTTCTTCAGCCACAAATGGATGCAAATTGAATGTTAAACTGGAAAAGTCACTGGGGACCTGCAGAGTGAAAAATATAGATAAGGGAAACTAAAATAAAAGTGCCTGACAGGATTTTTCATTTCTGAGAGCCAACAGTACTTCATAATGGGTAACAAAGATTGCGAAGGAACAGATGTGTTATAATAGGTTCCCTCATGGTTGCAAGACATTAATTTCTTGGCTGCATACAGTAGAGATGAGCTAGCAACATTTAATTGCAATGTCTAGAGTGAAGAATCAAAAGCAACACTGACTCAATGTGGCCACAACACCTGGGACAGACAAAGTCAATGAACAAGTCACCAAAGCTAATGGTTTGCTCCAGTGGTAGATCAAATCAACACACACACCTGAAAGCCACAGGGATTTCATGGGAGTTTATTGATAGTGCTATGTGGAAGGGTGATTTATTGAAGCATGGCTAACTTCAGGCTTGGAGAAACAGGGCAAATCTCAGTCTATAAGGACTCCTACAGAAAATACGGGCCACAAACAGTGGGGTTACAGCTCTTCTGCTGACTGTTGGACTTGGGGTACAGAGCCGAGCTCAGACAGATCCACATTGTTGTAGGCTGGGACAGCTTGGCAACTGCAGCCACTGACTGCCTATGAACGTGCTCATACATGTTCATGGATCTTTTTTCAGCATGACTAAGATACAATTAAAGTAGCAACACTAAAATGCATTTAGGAAACGGTAAAAGGTAGAGACAAAAAACTCTCATTATAGTAAATGATAAAGTGTTTATTTTCATAGGCATAGTATTTTCTTTCAAGTTCAATATGACCATGGGGAAATAATTGCTGATATACAGATATGTATTTTATTAAAGTGTTATTAGTTTAAATTTGCCAGCTTTTTACCAAATTTATAACCATGCAGATGTAGTTCACATTTTATTTACAGAAACATATTGATTTTACTGGTTCCTAAAAGGCACTTGGAAGACACAGTAATGGAATAGGGAGCTGCTTTGCTTTGCAGATCAATTAGTGTGAATTTCATGGACTGTATAAAATGGACACATTTACAAAGCTCAGCATATTCTTACAGCTTCTCATGCAGCAGCAGCAGCCCTCAAGCCACTTAGCACTCGCGACATACTTGCTGGAAATGGTAGCGGAGAAGTGAACCATCAAGAACAGTATTTTGGCAGCCTCTTACACAGTCTAACTGAATTAATTCTGCTGATTATACCACCTGCAGTATTTACTTGATGAAATACAAGTGACAAAAGCTGCTGAACATATCGCTCTTCTGAGTGCAGCACTCATGAGAATGGGTACCCAGGTTTAGGGATTGGTATAGGTCAGCCAGCACTGCAGAGGTGGGGATTCATTTGCTTTATTGTTCTTCCTCATTTTCTCCAGCCTTACAGATATTGTGCATAAACAGACTGAACTATTCTTGTGAAATACTAGCTGAGAAGTTTATATCATTTTTTTGTTTACCAGATTGGTTGACCAGATTGGTTCACACAAGTCAATTACATCTTTGGTTTGTTCAATTATTGTTAATTTCAATGATCTTTCTCATGACTTTGTCTTACCATTTTGTGATTGATCATTAAATTTGCGTAGTAAAATTTTGAATGATTGGCTAGATGACAGACTTCAATAACTTTGTGACCAAAAGTATTTTTAAAAAAGGCTTTACAATTGCATTATTAAAATTGAAGGTTGCTGAGAATTTTTAACAGCAAAACTTTTTTCCATTGTCATTAGATTTTTCTAATGAATTGGATATTTTCAGAAATTTCTGATTTTCTCAGATTTTAAATGTAATTAAAACTACAAGATATTTGATAAACCTATTTTTCTAACATTTTTATGTGTACAAAAGACACATACATTCCTCATAAGTCAAAGGGATGCTGAATTCATAGTTATTTGACAACACTTTAAAATTGCTGATATTATATACAGACTTATTTGGTCTCATTTTCATCAGATCAAGAAGATGAATGGTTTTGAAGAGAAGAGGGTCCTAAAATGCCGGTTTGTCCCAGTTTTAGTTAGTTACACATGGATTTTCAGATTGTATATAAGGAATGCAGAATTGTTTTCTTACTTCAAATGAATTTCACAGAATTCAAAAATAATTCATTATAATTCTGAGATACTGAGAAGCTCTGACATATAACTTTTAAAGATATATCTACCACAGGATATAGTTACCAAAATTCTGGTGAATATAACTGTAATTTTTGAGGTTGTGACTTTGGCAAAAATTATTTTAAGCCCAAATTTCACTTTACCCTGTTTAAGTGAAGTTGTTTTTCTTCCTTTTCTCCTCTTCCTCATCTCAATTACATAATCCTTGCAGTCCATGTTTTCCAATTTTTCTCAAGAAATGTTTTCAGCTGCAAAATATATAATCTGCACATTGGAATGATGGTGTGATGGAGAGTATTAAATTAGGAAATTAAGGAGGTTAAGATAATAATTTTTGCTTAGAATTTACCACAGCTTAACACTCCTAAAACCAAGAAAGTATAAATACTTAATTTTTGCACTGTCCATGATATTGGTCCTTCCTCCTGCTTTGTCAGAGCAGTGCACTATGCCTGCTTGCAAATAAATATTTATCTTCTGGAATTCTGATGATCAGTCTGGCATTTGGGGCAAAAATAGTTTTGAATGTGAAGATACACCTAGAACATATTTTTCTGAGACATGTCCAAAAAACATTTGCTGGATTTTTGTTACTTGACTGGTGAGGCAAATGCTTCAGTATTAAGTAGGAGAGATCTTTGTGTCTGGTTTCCCTTTAAAAGTTTCAGTGAATTAGGTGAGTATCTATTTTAATTTCACTGATTTATAAGTCAATGTTTCAAGAGCACTGATGTTTTGTTTAGTTTTTTGAACCAGCTTTGATACTTTAAAATGCACAAGATGCGTCTGACCCAAGACATTCTTATGAGGATGGCATTAAAAGCTCAATAGTTTCCTTTATAGTTTTGTATATCTTCAGAGTGAGAAATAATATGGGCTTTTACAATGATAGTTTGATTTTTTGTTGTTGTTGAGTTTTGTTGGGTTTTTTTTGAGACAGGAAAAGAAAACTTTTAAAAAGTCCTTTTCGTTTGTCTGATGGATATACAGCCAAGATAGTAGATGTGTAACAAAAGGCCAAAGTAAAATGCTGGAAGTGCAACAGGACAGAATACTATATGTAATAATAACTTTGTATTGGAGAACAATTAATGAGTTTCATATACTAATCCAAAAGCAATAGTTTCTTTGATAAAAAATTACCACAAGCTGTTAAAAAATAACAGGCTATCTCAGAATTTACTCTACTTTTTCTCCTATTGTGTGCTCTCTCATTATTTGAGTCTGTATGGCAGGGGATTGGCAGGAGAATTCCTACAAAAACACACTTTCTCTAACTACTTGAAGTTTCACAATGCTGCATTTTTGAGGAGATTATTTCATATTAGAGGTATAAATATTATTCATATTTATATTGTAGTGAGAATACTTAGTTTGTACACATGGGGGAAATACCTCATCTTAAAACACTGACAGCTGGTTCTTATGATGGCAATGGAGCAGAGAAAAGGTGGGAAAGCTAGCATTTATGGAGAGTTAAAGACAACTTCTTGGACATTTAGACGTTCCTTGTCCTCGCCCTGGTTGTATGATTAAGTCAAGTCCCTCAAAAGTGATTCTCCTTTAAAAGAATGTTTAAAATGGAATTAATTGGCAAGCCAATTGCCATGTGATGTCTTGCATCTGATTTTTTCTTTTAAATTTTGTCCAGATTTGAACATATGGGTGAAATAGTTATAGGCAAAAAGGAAATTAGTTCTGTGAGAAAAGCAAATCAGAATAATAATTTGCCATTGAAATTTGATATAGACATTGCATCACACTACTTATTCACTTTCTCTACTATGTTTCTTCTTAAAATGATTGTGCATTTACTTGATTTTGTAGAGAGATCACTAATGTAATGCTCTTAAATTATGGTCACCATCTTTCTCTCCAATTTTGTGCCACCATGTTACTTAGGAGAACGATAAGATTGATATTAAGATTGTTTTGATGTGCTAAATTAACCCACTCACAGCAATCTATGCATTCCATTATTCACCTTTGAACAGCATAGGACATCTGTCAATCTTAGGTTGGTAGCTTAAGCTACTGTTTTAAGGTAAACTGCTTCTTAATCTGCAGAAAAAAACCCACAACAAACCACCAAGATTTTTTCTTATCTCACTCAATTTATATTGTATTGTTCAGTCTCATTCTGTTCTACTTGACGCAGTCCAGGCTAAGTCTTGCTCAGAGACTACAGAATAGTCCCTACTGATAAAAACTGAAACAGTTTTGGTTGGTGAAATATTTTCTTTCTTTTTAATGTATTCAAGAAAAAAAAAGTCATCCTTTCTTTGCAGGTACTGCTCTTCCCTCAATGCTTTCATTTGGTTAGAAAGTGTTGGGACATAAACATGTACAGGTTTATCCCTCCCTGGCTATATTCACTCTGCAGCCACATTTGTAGTCCTATCTTGCTGAACGCCAGGGAAGTCAAACAGTGTTTTTCCTTATGACTCAGGAAGCATGGCAGAAAGTGCACACTTTTCACTGCCTGCTCTGCTTCATGAATTACTATATCCCAGGAGAGAGCATGTACACTTATATACTGCCTTGGTTTTGTGGCCTTCCTTTCAATCCTTCATGTGCTCCAACTTGTGACTTGAAGAAGGCACTCACTAGAAATTAGAACTCCTCCTCTAACTTGTGACTTGAAGAAGGCACTGGCTACAAATTAGAACTCCTCCTCTTCTATGAATCTATCTATAATTCTACCCAAAATAACAAATCTGAAAAATTCAAAATACTCTGTCATTCTATTTTTCACCCAAAACACCTGTGGCCTCAAAGTGAATTTCAAAATACTTCCAGAAGTCCAAAACAGCACATATCATGGATTTTACTTTTATCTAGAGAAATGAAAGCTCCGTCAGTTCCTCCCAGATCCTAAGCAGAGCAGGAAACAAAAGGAGTATGAGAAAGTGGAGACATCTGAAGAGAATGTCTCTCCTCCAAAGAGCTCTGGTAGTTCAAATTGGCAGAGGCATTGGACAAAAACTGTACCCGAATTTTCACTGTCAGACCCTGAACTCAAAGACCTGGGCCCAGATTTAAAAAGCATTCAATTATTCTGAAAGTGCTAGAAAGGGCTTGGATTTCTGCACAATGCTGAGTGCCATTCCTCTGAAAATCAATTTCCTCTACAACATTTCAAGCCAGGCATATAAAACATAAGAACTCCAAATCACTAGTTGGTCTTAAAAAGTCTTGGCTCTGAAGCCTGCCAAGTCAGCACCTTCTTTGCCTACTTGTAAAAGCAGCCAAAAAAAGGAAATAGATGAGCCATCAGCTCTGAGCATAATTTCTACTGATTCAGTTCTTAGTTCATGAGCTAGCTGGAAGGAAAAAAGGGAAGCATATGAACAGAATGTTTTAGTTCTCATAAGACAATTTCCAAATGTCTTTAAAACAATAAATAAAGCATTTATTAGAGGATTAGTTACCCCTTCTGTATACTCATAAGGAAGAGCAATTAATGAATTTTTAGTTACTAAATACATATACCCAGTATATTAATTAAGTGGTTTCCAGTTGCAGTAAATGACGCATCAGCAATTTTTTTTTTGCTATCTTATTTCACTGATGACAGCCAGTAATGGGCTTTCAGGCTCAATGCAGGCTCCAGACTCTGGGAGCAGCAAGTTGGGAAAAGCAGCCAAGAAATCTTTTGACATTAAAAAGCAGAGCTCTGTCACTAATTATGTTAAAAGTCAAGTTTGTAATGGCAAGTAGACAGTCTGAGTAGCAAAGTGAATGTGGTAGAAACCACAACTCAAGACAATGGGGACTAAGACTTTACCATAAACCAAGAATACAGTCCCAGTCTTCCCTGGACTAAAGCAGGTGCTCCAAATCAAAATCATAGTGTCTAGCTGAGAGGGGTTTAGTGGAGGACTAACTTGCTCAAGCTCACAGTGAATGAGTAAGTTCTAGAAGCTGGATGCAAAAACCAAGGGAGATGCCTCTCTGTGTGTTAGAGCATACCTACGTCATTGCATAGGCCAAGTTTCCTTAGTAACTCTACCTACTCTGTCCTGACAGAGTACGGTGGATTTCTCCAATTATATTATAACTGTAGCTCATAAAAGAGACTTGACTCTCTTTTAAAGTGTTCATACACGTACCTGTCAAAGAAGATTTAATTCGGGAAGGAATCCTGCTTTTGTACTTTTATCTATATGCTTTTTTTTTCATCTGCAGCCCAAGCAAAGCGTTAAATGCTACCTGGGATGCCAGTAAGAAGCCATTTCATTTTCTGTGTTTGAGCGTTGCCAACTGGACATTTCTTGAATTTCTTTATTCTCTCTCCTTGCTGTTTCAGCAGAATTTAGGGCCACTGGGGAATTCTAGCCTGAGAGTGTGCAACTTTTCCTCACTTCTCCAAAAACAGAATCCAGCTGTCCAGTCTGCTTATGCAGGCATACGAGTCTGCTTATGCAGGCACGAGTCTGCTAGGCAATACAGCCCTGTTCAGACACTTGGGGATGAAATCCACAGCAGCAGGATGATTAAGGAGATACCCAATTCAATCAAAAAGTAATATTTAAAAGGAGGAGTATTTTAATTCAAATTCCATTTGAGGGACATGTGACTTGGAACCCCTGGGTCATAAATACGTCTAAAGCTGGTGACAGCACTTACAGTACTTTTTACAAAATATCTTAGTCATTGGCACATTTGTTACTTTGCCAGAGGTAATTCAAACCTACAGATTTCAGGAGAGTAGTCTGGACTATACCAAAAGAGAAGCTCTATGGAGTCACTCTGTCATTGTTGCTATTCAGCGATCTGCCATCTGTTTTTTCAGCTAGTTTTTTGTCTTTGAACAGTTCAGTCAATGAACTGACTCCAGATTTTCTGGAAACAGAAAAAATATAAAAGGGATCATAACGGCATCTCCGTGGTTTAAACAGCTCCTAGGAGATGGCATGCAACTGGGTTCTGGCCATCACTACTCTGATTGAGTGAGAGGTTTTTAATGAAACAGTAAGATTTTTTAAATATTGCCAAGGTTGTGTGTAAGACCACAGTAAACTGTAAATTCTATAATTACCTTTGTTCCTTTAACAGTGTATCTAAGAATGGTCTCAGTAAGTTTTTCTTCTTCCTGCTGAACGACAGCTTCTTAAAATAATTGAGACTGTGGAAATCTAGACTCACTGATCAAACAGCTTTCTTTCTGGTTTCTATAATCTGACATGTGCTAAAACCACCCCAATTAAATATAAGAACTGCACTATATAACCATGTTGAAACAGCAAAGCACATTTTATGTGGATAGGAAGATCAGTTTCTTTCATTGGTAAACAGGAATTTTAACTTGTAGTCTTGATTTTTTTAAAACAAAATTTTGGAAAGGGCAACATTTTCTGAACTTTCTAAAAAAACATCCAAAATCTTCAAAGGTTATTATTTCCCTAAAATAAGTACAAATGACTCCATACTTATAGCTTGCATTTAATGGAATAAAAAAAAAAAAAAAAAAAAAAAAAAAAACCAAGGAACAAAAAAATTNNAAAAAAAAGAAAAATCTATGGACGAAACTAGTTCTGTCCTCACAATATGGATCAAATACATGGAAAGAGGTTTGTAATCAGGTTTCTCAGGATGAGGAAATACAAACTCCAATTCAGTGATCTGCAAAAAGACATGAAAGAGCTATACTAACCTGCTCAGTGTATCACATCAGACATTGTTTTACTTACCTTTCATCCTATAGTTTAAACTTTTGCTCAGTGAGAGACTGGCAAGGATATGTTATTGTATTGACCTCCTGCCTTCCCCTCCACCCTCCAGGAAGATGAGAAATACACATGTGGTTCCTGAAAAAAGTCACCATCAAACACTGGATATGAACTAGAACTTTTTATACAGAGTTTCTACATTGAACTTGGGGTAATTTAACTGTAAATGACTTAAAGGATCCAACTTGATAGTAGAAATGTAAGTACAAGGTGATTGATATACCTGCTGCCATGTGAATGCCTCATGATCAGGCCACGTTTTTGTGTGTATTTTTCTGTCATATAGAGGGGGTAATGATAAAGTAGAGTGTTTGCTAACACCACAGCTGACTAGAAATTAGACTGCAATTAGTGTGGGAGTCCTCATCTCCTGAGGGAAAACTGTCTCTGAAAGGAAATCTGGGAATAGACCAGAGATATGTTAAGGTAATGTATCATGTGAAAAGAAAGTGAATGCCTTTCCAAGACATTTACTAGCCTATTCTGTCTCATTCAGAAAAGGTGAAGAGTCCTGTCCATCTCTAATCAATACCATACCTCTCACTGGCTTGAACAGATTAGATTATATTTAGGATTTCTGTATGGAGCCTACACTCCCACACTATATTTCTTCAGACTGTCCCAAACAGCATCCCCTATATCAATATGCAACAGGTCAATTTAGGCTTCTTCATGTAGCATGCCTGGCAGGGCTCCAGGTGAATCATACATTAAATATGATAGTGCTTTGTTCTCAGGAGTCTGCGACCACAAAGCTCCTTAAGGGAGAAAGAACATTATCAGCTTAACAAGTGATGCTTATCTCCGGTAAGGCTGCTGCTAGAATTTTTAGATCATGTTTTTAAGTGCTTGTCCTTTCAAATGAAGCACAAATTATTAAAACACACGTCAAAGAGTTGACTTGTTTCCATCCCTCACTTGAAACAATGTGCAAATCATGCTCCTCTTTTCCTGGAATTCCTGTTTCTAACCTGGCCCATACCTGGTCCTTACTTGGTTTACTGAGTTGGTTTATCTCCTCATTGGGACTCAATGGAAAAATCAAGTTGAACTGACCACTAACACCCTGTCATGATTTAATCCCAGCTGGTAACTAAGCCCCACACATAAGCTCTTTCATTTCCCCCTCAGTGGGATGGGGGAGAGAATTGGAAGAGGAAAAATGAGAAAACTTTTGAGCTGAGATGAAGACAGTTTAATAAGTAAAGCAGCAACCACATACACAAGAAAAACAAGGAATTAATACACTGCTTCTCGTTGGCAGGCGGGTGTTTGGCCATCTCCAGGAAAGTCAGACTCCATCACATGTAATGGTTACTTGGGAAGACAAATATCATTACTTCAAATGTCCCCACCACTTCCTTCTTCTCCCAGCTTTATATTGCTGATCATGATATCCTATGGTATGGAATACCTCTTTGGTCAGTTGAGATCAGCTGTCCCAGCTCTGCCCCCTCTTGACTTCTTGTGCATCCCCAGATTACTTGCTGGTGGGTTGGTGTGAGAAGCAAAGGTCTTGGCTCTGTGTAAGTGCTGCTCATCAATATGGAGAACATCCTTGTGTCATCAACACTGTTTCCAGCAGAAATCCAAAACACAGCCCTGTACTAGCTACAATGAAGAAAATTAACTCTACTCCAGCCAAAACCAGCACACCCTTTCACAGGGGTTGGTAGTGGTATAAAGTGAAATGATTTTCCAGGAGAGAGAGCTTCTTAAATAGAAGGTACAAAGAGTATGACCATCATTGCTGGGCAAAATTGACTAGAAGCCGGACAGTTGTCTTAATGCTGTATAACCAGAGCATCAGCTACTTTCAGTCCTTTCACAAACGAAGGTATGCCAAGGAGTTCACAGAGAAATTCTCCAATAGGATATTGGTTGACTTACCTGAATTCACAAAGCGGGAGAAGCCACATCATGCAGAGGCATACATCAGTAGGTGCTTCATTTTTCATTCTTCCTGCCTCCGAGAGACACAGCAACTCCTATGTTCTCCCTAGGGGGATATGGGGAACTATCAAGGAAAACCCAGTGCCTTAAAATTTACTTTCACTGCATTCAATTTGTTTCCTCCCTTGGGAAACCCAAGTAACTGGCACAGGTGAGTGTCCTTCAGGAAGTGGGAGACCCTCAAGTCTCTTAAATCCTCTGGCAGGCAGTGTTTTCCAACCAGCTATTTCTTTCTTTCTCAGTACTGGATATCATTGGCAGTATGCGCAGCTTTGGCCAGTCCAATAGTTTCTTAGAAGTCACTCACTAAATATTCCCCTATACCCGCAGTATTATTTCATATAGTACACAACGCAGGGCGTGTCCAACAGCGCTTTATAAGCATTGCAGTTCAATGGTGGTTTACCATCAGCATGACTCTGTGGTGGGCCTTTCCATGGTATGCAACTACAACTTTATTTCTAGCCTGTAGAAGGAGTTAGGGCTTTGTGGGCTAACAGAGGAGAAGATAAATGTGTTCTATCAAAACAGTAGTGAAAAAAAAGGTTGACAACTTACAGGAGCCTTTGTACGTGATTATTCCAAATTAGTAAACAAATCGACATAGCAGTTTAGATAACAATAGGTACTTCCTCCCATGACTATGGTCTATATCACTATGGAAGGTCATGCTGAAGGTTGTTAAGCTTCACTATAATCAAAATAAATTTTCTCCATTACATGGAAGTTTTAAATACACGAGGTTTTTCATAACTTTCCATGACTCAGCAGTCCACCCCACTGCACAGATAGTGATCACTTACCTTCCTTTCTCAGAGGATGAAGCCAAAACATTTTATATCATACTCTGGACCTAATATTAAACTTCATTTTTTTCAAGCAAATTGACAGGTTTGTATCAATTCCAGAATTTCCCATGTTTGTTATCCATAGTAAGATCCAAACTTTGGCAGTAGCTAAAATAGAAGCTGGAGTTTGAAATTGGAAGCTTCCTAATCTCACGCTGTTTAACAACATCTCCACATATCAGCCTAGGAAACAACAGCCATGCTTTCGCTCTTTGAAAGCTGAGCCTAGTGAATTACCCCAGATCACAGGAGGTCTCCAGAAGCACTGCCTCAAGTAAAGGAATGCAAAATCATCAAAGAGGTTGAGTATAGCTAGGATCTAGTAAATCTTTGAAAATTCAGATAGGATTGCTAGTCCCTAAGGTTGATTTTATAGTGAAGGTGTGATTGCAACTTCTCAATGAGACCCAAAGTCTTGCTGAATCCAAGATGCCGGATTAAGAGTTTAGTGGGTCTGAATAAAGGTCTGTGTTGCTCAGTGTCCTGTTAGAGAACAGTAACTTTAAGTAAATGTCCAAAGACAAAAGCCCAAGTATATATTATATTTCTCCCTAATATTTCTAGAACATTTTCAGCTAGCTCAGGAAATCCCTATATTTCTATGTACTTTTCACAGTTTCTATGCGGTTTTAGTGGATTTATTTTCAGTGATTTTCCCATTTTCCTCATGCTACCATCTACAATTTAAGGAACCACATTCTTCTATGACAGACATTAATAAACGTATCACTCACTGCACAAGGATTTATCACCTTTTATTTTAAACAGCATTCTTTTTAGCTTCACAAAATGCACTGAAACTAAAAATAGCTTCTTAGCAATTCTTGTATACCTGATTAAGTTTTCTAAATATGACTTGGTCCATTTATATTATTAAATGCTGTCCCTCCATGTTAAAAAATTGTAAATGCCATAGGTTTATAAAACCTATTTTTTAAAGTATATTACTCTCTGGATTTTTTTCTTTTTTTTTCAATTCCTATATTTCTTAGGGCACTGTAAGTGGATAGAAACACCTGAAAAGAGAGAGCTTTGGTCCTTAGAGTCCCAAAGACTAAACACAGTTCATGTCATTACAACCACAAGAATGATACTTCAGTCACCTGTGTGATTCATACTGCTTTTTCTAAACTCATGAATGATTTGAATATACTGTTGGATGAGATTTAAACTGATTGGCTTGTGCGGTACATACGTATACAGGAGAGAAATTATCCATTGGAATAATATGACTGAAAGGGAAGGAGTGAAACTGTACTGATTTACATATGATGAATACCTGATTTATGCACAGTACTTGGATCAAAACCTGCTGTGATTTTCAGCCCAGACAGGAAATTTACTTGCATCAGTTTAACATAAGTTGAAATTTAACTCCCTTTGTTTTCTGCTGGAAAATTTCAATACCCATTCAGTACGATGCTGTACTAGGTATACTTACTAACAATGTTCCAAAATGTTTTTAAATGCTACAAATACAAAACTTAATGTTTTACCCTCATTTTGCACTCACATAGCGGATTTCACAATGCAAAGTACATCCCTGAATCTAGCCCTTCCATATTTTTTATTTATTTATTTTTTTTTAATATTCCTTTAATGAAAACCTGCATTTTAGTAAATTCGATATTCTGAGAGAATATTTTCAGATTCTAAGTTGGTAGCAGGTATTAAAATGGATATTTTTAAAATCCATAAAATGGTATTAAGCACAATCTTCTTTCTTTTTACTCTTCTAATACGGTACAACATTTGTTTTGGTAGCTGAAACTATAAACATTAGTATTCTGAACATAGAATCCTGCAGTCTGAGTTTGCAGTCCACTAGCGATCAATAAAACCTATATTGTCTTGTTTAAGACCATGATAACTTCTTAAACCTACAGATGTATGTACAATGCAGACCTGATATTTTGTTAAAAAGTCAAGATTCAGATTAATAACTATTAGGATAACAGGTTTTCATCTTCATGGATCATGCATTATGTATGTAGTAGGGCTATAATTCTCTCTCTCTCTCTCTTAGATGTAAACTAAAGAAAACTAAGAAATGAGGTCTCACCAAGTTTTCCACTAAAGCACATCTGCTTTCTTCCATTTCATTAGTCTCTGCAAAGTAACTAAAAGCAGCCATTGGAAAATAACAAGCATAGCATGGCCAGCTGCAAATGGTAAGATATTTTCCAGTGTTGTTATCTGAGTTTTAGGGGAAAGAAAATATAGTTTTTGTCCATTTGCTGAACACTGGTGAGGTAAGTCATGTAGTCAATCTTTACTTTGCGAGTCCTATTTTGCTGGAAACTAAACAGAAGTAAAGAAGTTGAATCAGATGAGTTAGATTCTCTAAGCTCTTGACCTTTCAGCAAACGATCAATGTTAAAAGGCTAAAGATAAAACAATGATATTAACCACATTGCCAATGTTAAGTGTTACAATATAACTCAGTGGACAAACAATCAAAGCAGCCATCTCCACATATGAAGACTATAGCCTGCTCTCTCTCCTCCCCTAGTACAATCTACAGTAGTATTTTTTACTCTGGGAACTCTAGCATACATCTGTGTTCCCTAAGTTCCTTAAATTAATTAAAAACCCAATTTTTTCAGGGACCTTTCTTTGGGTATTATCATTTCTTCTTTGTAAAGACTGTTTTTCATTTATGTCTATTTTAACCTCACTACTGTCTTAAGTAGTTATATTAGATGATGCTTTGGGGAAAGATCATTCTGTATTAACTTATTGCAGGAAACTTCGGGGAATCTAGTACCCAGAATTGTCTTACATGAGACCTGGGATGAGAGTAATGTCCCATATTCCTAAAACATAGTGATGGGACTAGGATTCTGAGACAGAGCTTTGGCCACTTTCTTATAACAATCACTGCATGAATGCCTAAAATACGTATTCATATTCTTTTGGATTCCAGTCTTTCTTTCTACTTGCTCCTTTTCTGTATTTCCCCTTTGGTTTCTTTACCTGCCTCACTCTGCACTGTAGCAGCTTCTTTCAACACACTATCACTTGCTCCCCCCAAGGAAGGAAAAATCATCAGCTCCTACTGAGAGGTATCATCTCAGCCAGTGCACAAGGATGAGACTAGGGGAAAGAAGCAGGCTTCCCTCTGTTCCAAATCAGTCCCTTTCATATAAAACACAGCAATGCAACAGCACAGACTCTGTCCGACAAACACAGATGTCTGTAGCTCTGCAGTTCTAAATGATATTCCTCACCTGCCCTCTCTGCTGAGACCTCTGCACAAGGAGTTGTTCTTTCAAATACAGATTCATCAATATTTATCAGCTAGGCTATTGCCAAAACAAACCTTGAAAAAAAGTTTAGCCAGATGCTCCGATTGCCTCATATTAGCAGCGAGCTCACACAGCTGTTCAAAAACTAAAAGGTATTTTCAGTGAGGCTATGATTTAAGCAGCACTATCTTAAGGGATTTATAAGCTCATGAGAAGCATGATTTGTGTACATCACACAAGGGATTTGCATAAATAACACATAAATCTATTAGGAAGTAATGATAGCTTTGACAAACATAGCCAATAGTGCAAAGCTGTAAAAGCTGGGTTCCAGGGACCACAGTATAAACATTTTGAATTGGTCAGGCTGACTTCATGGAGAGTGGGGAAAAAAGTATAAACCAGTCAGAAGTTATTCTATGATCTGCTGAAGACGCATATTTACCAAGATGTGATAAAATTTCTTTTCTACATTTTCAGCTGGCAAGGTTTTATTTCGACCTCACGCAACATTGTGTCATAATTAAGTTGCAGTAGAGACTGTCACATCTCTCTGGCAGAAACAGATTATTTGTTTGGAAGATGCATTCACAAAATCAATAGGAATCCCTTTGGGAAAATGGAGTAATTTAGAGAAATATCCACTATCCTCATTTCATTTCTGTCTGTTTTCTGAAAACAATGTGGAAAGAATTGCAAAGACAATGTACACTAAACACCTACATTTAAGAACTTGCCAGACAAAAGATTGTGTAGTTATTATGAAGTAAATTTTTACCAGAGTTAATAACCTCCTTCTCATATACCAAGAAAGACTTTCAAGCTCTTTAAGCAAAACTACTTCACCTGGAATCCTGTTGTGGTTTAAGAGTTAACAAATTGGGGGGGGGAGAGCACACAAACACCTGGTATTCCCTCCCCTTCCCTTCCACACTCTTTATAAAAGGACAGGAAGTTTGGGGTTTTGCCCTTTTCTTTCTCTCTCCCTCAGACTGTGCTGCTGTGGGACCGCAATCTAGCTCAGCTAGGCCTGACTCCATGTGCTTTGCACAATCCATTGCCATCCCAGGACTGGTTTTGTATATTTTTGTATATCCCCCTTCCCTTAATATTTCCTTCTCCCTGTTTATCTGTTACCTATTAAATTTTGTTCATAGTTTTAACTTCCAGTTTGGTGTGAGGCGCTTCCTTCCTCTTTTCCCTTTGTATCCTCCCTTGGGAGGGAAGGGGGAGGGAGAGAGGGGGCCCACAGGAATTCTGCTCTGTGGGGTTTGCCCTGAACCCTAAATGGAGACAAATCCTGTCATAAATCCTTTGATTAGTTAAATTTAAATTTAGATTATATTCCTCCAACTTCAAATCTCTTTTGGTGGACATCTCACTTCAAGTTTGATACCTAGTTCATCCTAGAAGTTTTCAGAACAGTGACTTATATAAAATAGACGTTGGCAAGAGCCACACATTTGTAGACACAAATTGAGTAAAGCTTCAGTTAATATGTGTAAATATGATTTTCCACTTGGCTTGCCATTAGACTGAGGTTCAGATTTGTAGGGCACATAAGAATAAAGGCACAGTTTTATCATCACAAGCAACAAATCTGTGTATTGGCAAGCCTATCACTAGAAAAAAACTTGGCCACACTAGGCATGGACACTCAGTTGAACTTGTGTGAAGTCAGCGTTATCACACAAAACATGGAGCTTTCAATTGGCTTTGCATCAGCTGCAGGAGAACTACTATAATAAAGCCTGCTAACTAATCAGTTAACTTATTAGATTTTATTTTAAGAAAACTAAATCAGCAGAGTGAGTTCTAATTAAGTCAAGTGCTTTATAGAATGTGGTCATAGTGTTTTGATCCTGCTGGAAGCCCTGAGGATTTATTGAATGTCAAACCATGGTTTAACTGGTGTTTTACAATAACCTGGCTTCAGCTGTGAATTCATCTTAAGAAATCCCTATTTCGATAGCCCTTTGCCTCTTATCCCTCTGCCTTCCCTGGTTTTGTGCCTAGACAACTGCATTTAGTGCCCCTTGCATAAATGCAGCTAGTGAACTGACCTGACCGCTGAACAAAAAGTAACTTGTCATGCTAAGGTGGTTATTTTTCACAGAGATCTGTGAGACAATTCACTCTGTAGACCTTAACAGCTATAGTGAGACAGTCCACACCACAGAACAGTAATTGGGGCAGACAGCAAAGGGTGCATTTCTCACTTTGCCCGCAGAAGACACTTAATCTTTTGATAGTCCATCCCTATTTGCTAGACAATACAGCAATAAAAAAGCATAAAGCAGCCTTTCAGTATGAGGTTTCTATGACTATAGGAGGGTTCTTCTCTTAAAAGTCGTCCACCTGATTGCACGGCTGTCTAGTTTTTGGTATTTTGAGGAATTCTTCAGCTTATTGTTTGCCTGAAGTAAAGGTAATGTATAATAATGTAAATATAGTAAAGGCTCCGGAACTCTCCAGTACACAAGCATGCATCTTACCTGCTTACTTGTAGCAGCTTAGTCCTCTTGATTTGTTTTTTGACTGCATAACTCCTATGGTATTGACATATATTCCCTAAGCATGTACATGCTGGAGCTACAAAGACTGAGAAGTTTTCCTTCACTGCTTCTAAAACTGCACGCAGGAGATGTACAGTGACACAATAGTAATAAGCAGTACGTTTGTTCAGGTCTTCATCCCATACAGGTGCTAAACAAAACAGTTCTTTTAGTCCAATCAGTATGAGAGAAATTATGTGAAAAGTAACTTCATGTACTCTTCAAGAGTTGTTCTCAATCCACCTCACTGTCCACTCATCTAACCCACATTTCCTAAGCTTACCTATGAGGATGTTATGGGACACAATGCCAAAAAACCTTGCTGAAGTCAAAGTAGACAATATCCACTGCTCTCTTCTCATCTATCCAGATAGTCACACCATCATAGAAGGCTATCAGATTAATTAAGCATAATTTCCCATTGGTGAATACATGCTGGCTAATCCTGATAACCTTCTCTTCTTCCACATGCTTAGAGATGACCTCCAGAATGATCTATTCCATCACCTTTCCAGGGACAGAGGTGAGGTTGACTGGTCTGTAATTGACTGGGTCCTCCTTCTTGCCCTTTTTTGAAGATTGGAGTACCATTGTCTTTCCTACAGTCTCAGGCACCTCTCCCAAACTCCAGGATCTTTCAAAAATTATGGAGAGTGGCATCACAACATCGGACAGCTCCCTCAGTGCTCACAGGTGGATCTCAGCAGGGCCCATGGATATGTAGGTGTCCAGTTTACCTAAATGATCTCTAACCAAATCCTTCTCGACCAAGGATGAATCTTCCTTCCTTTACACTCTTTTTCCTCAAGGCACTGGGATTCCTGAGGGACGATCTTAGCAGTAAAGACTGAAGCAAAGAAAACATTCAGTACCTCCATCCTCTCTGTAACCTCTGTCACCAGGGCACCCATCTCATTCAGCAGCAAGCCTACATTTTCCCTAGTCTTCCTTTTCCTACTGATGTACTTGAAGAAGCCCTTCTTGTTTTTTTACATAATTTGCCAGATTTAATTCCAGCAGGGCCCTTGCCTTCCTCATTGCATCCCTACGTATTCTGGCAACATTCCTATATTCCTCCCAAAAGGCCAGTCCCTTTTTCCACATGCTATAAACTTCCTTCTTCCATTAGAGTTTTTCCAGAAGCTCCTTGTTCATCCATTCAGGTCCCTTGCCTCCTCTACTTCACTTTTTCCTCATAGGGAGGCACTGGTCTTGAGCTTAAAGGAAGAGGTGCTTGAATATTAACCAGCTTTCTTGGCCCCCCTTATCTTCTAGAGTTCTAACCCATAAGATTCCTCCAAGTAGGTCTCTGAAGAAGTCCAGGGTTGCAATCCTACTTACCGCCATGCTTCTTCCTTGCATGATCCTGAACTCTACCATCTCATGGTCACTACCACCAAGGCTGCCCCAAACCTTCGTGTCCCCAACCAGATCTTTGTTTGTTAGTACAAGGTCCAGTAGCATACTTCTCCTCATTGGCTCCTCCACCACCCATGTCAGAAAGTTGTCATGAATGCACTGCAGGAACCTCCTGGACTGTGCGTGCCCTGCTATGTTGTCTTTCCAGCAAATATCAGGGTGATTGAAGTCCCCCGTGAGCACCAGGGCATGTAATAGTGAGGCTACTTTCAGCTGTCTGTAGAAGGCTTCATCAACTTCCTCTTCCTGATCAGGTGGCCTGTAGTAAACACCCTCACCTGTAGTGTCACCCGTATTAACCTGGCCGTTAATTCTTACCCGTAAGCTTTCAACATATTCTTCATCCCCCTCTAGGTAGAGCTCGATATATTTCCGTTGCTCTTTCACATAAAAAGCAAGTCTACCACCTCATCTTGCTGATCTGTCTTTCCTAAAAAGTATGTAGCTGTCCACGAGAGCATTCCAGTCATGCGAGCTATCTCACCATGTCTCTGTAATTCCAATGAGACCATGGCCCTGTGAGCGCACATCTCTAGTTCTTCCTATTTATTCCCCATGCTACCTGCACTGCTGTACAGGCATTTCAGAGACCTGGTTGAACAAGAAGGTTTCACTGGCGGGGTGCAAGAGGAACCACCATACTCACACTCAGCCTTGTGGTGGTGGGCCTTTTGGCTCTCATCTTGCAAGGAAGTTAAGGAGCACTTGTCGCTGCTGTTTGGCCTGTCTTATTCCCCACTTGCGTGCAGTTGGATAAGTTGGCATAAACATTACCATCTTGGACCCTACTCCCTGAGCCCTTCAGTTTAAAGCCCACTTCACCAATCTGGCCAGCCTGCTGCCAAATATTCTGATGATTTTTTGAGATGGGTGTATTCCATTCCTCCCTAACAGGTTATAATCATCAAAGAATGTACCATTGTCATAAAACCCAAACCCCTCGTGATGGCACCAGCCATGTAGCCAGGAGTTAATATTCATTATTCATGTATTTTTGGCTGCTCCCTTTCCTCTAACTGCTGAAATGGAGAACCCAACTTGGGCACCAATGTTTTTCACTTGCACCTCCAGGGCTTTATAGTCTTCCTTGATTCTTCCCAAGTTCTGGCTCAGAATATCATTCACACCCACATGGAAGAGTAACAATGGATAGTAGTGTCCTTGGCAAGTTGTGGCACCCTCTTGGTAATGTCTTGGATCTTGGCTTGCAGGAGGCGGCACACTTCTTGGGACTCCCTGTCAAGTCAGCAGGTGGATGTCTCAGTGCCCTTTAATTGAGTCAGTATCCAGTACATGTTGTTGATGATGTTTCTCTCTGTAGAGCTTGCTTGTGGGAGTCTACAGGTGTTAAAACTTCATATCTGGTTTTTGTTAATGATGTTATAGGGTGAAAGATTGAAGCAGAGTCCTGCTTTTTTGAGTCACCGGGGTCCAATGTGCCTCTTTCTCAGTGATGTAACAGGATGTCTTAGCAGGATCAAATGAGTCCATCAACAGCATAGGGATTTAGACAAATATAAACTGCAGAGTAATTTTTGACAAGTTAAAGACAGTGAAATTAAATCTGGGATGATTTTTGCCAAATATGTGTTATATATATTCTTTAGTTCTTTCAGGGCTCCACTCGGTAACAGCAAAGATGAGTGGAGTAGATGCTAAATGGAGCCCAGAATATTGGGCCTTATGCTGCATTTGATGCTTGGTTATTCTATTGCTTTGTGAGATGATCATGGGCTACTCTTTTATGTTGCTATGGCTCAGCTGCTTCTTTCAACATCATTTTGAAAACATGGGTTTTTAAAATTTATTTTAAGATTTATGGATATTCCAAATGCATGCACCTTAAATTTTGGCCTTCATTTCTGCTTGATTGCTTTTAATTTATTGTGCCACTGAAGTACAACTGCTTTATTGTTAAAATAGAGTGCATTTTTATTCCCCCATAAAGAATAGGATCATGAATAATACTTGGGTTCCTCAGTGGCTTTTCTATAAAATAATATCCAAGAGTAACATAAGACTACTTTTGTTATTAATTGAGAATGATTCTTCTTGTATATTAAAACAAGAGTTGCTACCACATTAAAGTGCTACCAACAGAAAAATAATCTATTACTTATACAGAGATTAGCAAAAACTAAGTCACTTATGTTCAAAAATTACAAATGAGACTCAAGATAAATGCAAGTATATGGTTTAAAAGTCATAATTTGATTAGAACTTCTAGGACTTTAAGAGAAAAATCCATTCCCATTGTGTAGTAAGCTTCTCAGCTACACAAAGCAGTTGACTGGACTTGTGGATGAGGAAGGTGTGCTTAAAAAAAAGAAAGGCAGGATCTTGCTTGGGGGAAGAAGTAGTAGTTTTGCATGGTTTAGATGGTACAAAGTGAGTAATAGAAGTCTAAATGAGTAGAGATACCTGCCAGGGAAAAAGAAGAAAGTAAAATTATAGGAGTTCTATGTGGGTAGTTAGGACCCGGCGGTCGGAAGTTGTCGCGCTGTACGGAAAGGTAGGGCCCCCTCCCCAGGTAGCCAATAGCGTTAGCCCACGAGGTAAGAAGAAGGGAGTGTCGTTGTAAACCTGGGCTATAAAACGTCGTACCACCCACTAATAAGCGCCATTTGCCATCCATCACATTGGTGTCTGTGAGCTAATGGCCCGAGTGGCCTGAGATTGGTCGCCGTGCCGTTCCTGAACCAGGCCGTTTTTGCCGACAAAGGCAACAGTTCTAAGCCATCTTTACCTCACATAGATGTTGTGCAAAGCAATCGATTATCAGCAAAGTAGTCCACAGAGAACATTATGAAAAACTGCAGATGAAGTCTCTTTTTCTTGTGCTGAAAAATTATTTATACAGAAAATGTCATTTCTATTTGGCCACTTAGAGAGAAACTAAATGAGCAGGATTCCTTGGATTTTCATTGCTAAAGTAAAATGGATGATCATCTTGCATTCTGTTTTAGAATAGAAACATAACAATAAACACACCTGAAAAATTAAGAACTTGCCTTGAAATGCTTCAAAAATATATTCTCATTACTCATGCAATAAATGCAAAAAATATGTATTTTAATTGTAAACAAAACCAATGTATAAACATAGATGAAACCTGAGAATTAATACCAAGAAATATCTTGGAACAAGTTGATCACATGACTCCGTATTATCTAAATGGATCTGCTGTGTTTAATGCAGCATTGACCAATGTGTCATTTGAATAATTTATAAAAATTGTGCTTTTGCTCTAAAATATTAAACCTGGCAGTGTTTAATTATTTTGCCCTATCACTATACTGTTTTCACCCGTGGCTTCCTTATATATAAGCCAAAGTCTCCATCATACTATAGTGGGACTAAGAATTTAATCCTCAGTTTCCAAACTTAGATATCTATTATCAAGTATAGAGCTGAATGATCTTGTGAAGTATGATGGATTTAAATGTGTAATTAAAATCTAACTTTTCTAAGCTTAACACCAGAAAAAGAGGACATTGGACTTTATGCTTCTAAGTCTTTATAGGGACATCCATACTGAGCTAAGAAGAGTTCAGACAACCCATTAACTGGTACCAAACGTGACAATAAGAGTCATCCAGTGCAGACTGATGCTATCCAGAGACATATGCTTCCCCAAGCATACGGCCTCATTGCTATAGTCTTGGACTGACTGAGCAGCTGTATCTCAGTGCTCTACTGATTCAGCTGTATTACTTCTGGCTCTGCTGCAAGATGAAAATGCTCCCATCTCCCTTCATTTTAATTTCTGTCAGATTGCCAGCCCCTTCTTCGGTCTATGAAATGGTTATCCTCATCTCTGTTGAAAGACAGTGAAACTAGGACTTGTGGGAATAAGCAGTAATATTTCTGAAAAGCAGGATACAGAAATTCTTATAATTGGAATGTGATAAGATTCTCTGACCTATTGGTATTTACCATATTTATACTAAAGCTCATATAACTCATTGATCCAGGCAGTTAAGAGTTTGTCCTCTTTTTTTTAAATTGTTATTTTTCTGCTTAAATTGTTAATGTTTCATAGAACATGCTATTCTAATTAGCTTTGGTAGAATGCAAATGAAATATGTAGCTTCCTATTCTCTTTCTCATATTCTACCAATACTGATTTGCTAATTCACTCTGATGAAATAGGGTGTCCCATTGTGTAAAAATGTTTTTAGTCATAAGGTGAATGAAAAGTCTGATTTCCCATTGCTATTTTTTCCCATCATGTTTTTTAGTATCGTATTTTCCTTTATGCTGTTATTTCCCATAGCATACTTACGCAATAGCCTATCTGCAATGCATAACTAATGACATGCAAGGTGTTTCATTAGAGTGTGCCTTAGTTATGATATGTCTGCTTAGTAAAGATAAATACCCTGTTTTCTCAGGTGCTTTACTAATACTGATTACTTCCTAACTAGTTACAATTTATTGAAAATACAATCTCCTGTATCCCTCTTACAGGAGATACTGATCCTGTGTCATCAGCATTGAAAAATTACTAGATACTATACCGTAAAAGGTACAGTGCAGTGATTTTGCTGCCTTCCAAACTATTAGACAGCCATTTCTTGTCACAAGCTCATGTGGTCTCTGGTTGTTGGGTCCAGAGGTTCCTCGGTACGAATCCTCTGTTTTTCTCCCCTGTCCCTCTGCAAAGCGTCTCAGCTTCTCCTATATACACAACATTGTTACCAGATTAGTCAGGTTTTAAGATAGATTTTTTTAGCCCGGTGAGTGGAGGTTTTTTTTGTGTTGCTTGGTTGCAGATTTTCTGTTTGTTTGGTTTTAATTTGCATTAAAACTATACAGAGAAGCTCTTCTGAAGTCAAGCACAGCCAAAATAAGCTGTTACTTTCTCTCTTGTTTTTACTGTGTTCCCACTACACCATGTGAGGGAAGGAGGCAGATTCACTTCGCAGTTTGTTAGCCTGAAAAGAATGACTTGTGCCCTCAAGTTAAGCTTGTTACATTTGCAGAAAACAAACAGGGCATGCGAAGTGCAGAAAGAGCTACAAGACTGACAGCACTCTTGTACTCCCTTCCCCTTCTACAGGTATGCTAGGTATTGCAAAAGACCAAAACCTTATTACAAACTTGAATTTAATATACAAAGTGGAGATATCTAAGATATCTCATCCTCAAAGGTTTTATGAATACAGTAATATAAGTTCTAGGAAATGAACCTTGATCTCTTATGCTGCACAGGACAACAAATCTTCAGACAATGCTTTTTGACCCAAGCACTTGTTAAAATTTCTCTTACAGTGAGTTCATGAGTTCATGTTCTGAAGAATAGTGGAGAAATAGGATCACTGTCTGTGACCCTGCAGATGCTGCCTGCATCTGTACAACTGGAAAAGTGTTTGCATACCTACAATGTAATTTTATGGTGGAAGGAGACCTGCCTACTCAGATTTCCGTTAGAAGGGAGTGATAGATGGATAGGCACAGTTAGGGCAAACACAGGTTTGCCAGGATGCATGATCCAGGAACCAGGGTGTCTGGCTCCATCACATACCTGTCCTACAGAATACACGAGCCACCAATCTTCTGGATGTCTTCCAACACACAGTTCAACCCTTCCTTTCACTAATAGGGAAGAAAAAGCCCAACAAACTGAACTGTGCTGTCACTACTCTGTATCCAATACTTTTTGTTTGGTTTTAGGCACCCTGGCAGCTAAAAACTTGATTTTCATTTCTTTACAATTTCTTAGACGGAAATGCCAATAGACATCTGTGTTTATTATTAAAGCAGCTTTATTGATCTCTCCTCAGGCAGTTCTAAGAAACTATTTAGGACTCAGCTGGGAACGATGCAACATGCTGGAAAATGGCATCGCAATGGCCATTTCAGCCTGCCTTTTTCTGCCCACCACCCGGCCAACATGAGAGAAGCAAGGGAGAGAGAGTGTACAATCCCAAGGCTTCTCACCCAAGTCATATCTGCAGTTCAAAGACAACAACTTGACTCTTCTGTTGTTCAGCATGAGGAGTTTTGCTAAGTATATTTCAACATGACAAGTATCTCAAGAGACTGAAAAAAACTCATCACCATCTAGCTCTGCGAATCCGATTGCCTTACGCTTGCATCTGTAGGGGTGGACAAATCCATGACATTTCCAGCATTTTTCCTCGTGGAAAGAAGACAAGAAGACATGTAAGAAGTTTAAGGACATTACAAGCAAGTTGCAAGCTGAGGAATCTGTATAAAAATGAGTGAGGTTACTAGTCACTTTGTGCCATTTCCATGGTCTATCAGGCAATAAATGATATAAAACCATGTTCAGGAAAGATTTGTGCTCTTATATTATCTGTTATTATTATTCACTCATTAGAAAGATTCTTAAATACTAGGGAAACCTGTTCAAATTTACACAGATTATTATAATTATTATCATCACCATCATTATTCTTATTATCACTGTTTTGCAATATTGTCTGTCTGGCTTGGCTTGCTTATCCCTAATGATTAGTAAAGTGACCTGGATTCTACTTCATAAAAACCGAGCACCAAAGAGTCTTGACAATTAGTTTCTGAAGTGACTTAGCAAAATTGCACAGCAAGCATCTATACTGAAATAGTGATGATTTGTAGGACTTTGTAAATCACACATCTTAAAAAAAAAGGAAAAAAAAAAGATACTAACTATCCATCAGTTTTTCCATCACTCTAAGGTGAGGAACTCAGATTTGACCTACAGCATATCTGAATTTTGCAATCACAAAGTGATAAATGCGTTCAGTTCAAGAGAAGTTATTGCATTCCGTTCTAATAACTTTATGGTGTCAGAGATTGCCTTTCAGGTGACAGGCCAAAGAAGTATGCTGGTCATCTCAAGAAAATTTAGTGAACAAAAAGTGTCATTAACTGAAGTTATTCTTTATTTGGGAACAGCAAACAATGTTACAGAGGTCAACAGTTGAAAGAAACTGGCTGAAAAACTAAAAGCACAGTTAGCGTTCATTGTATTTTTGTTTCAGACTTTGCTCACTTTGGCATATTAAGCTATGCAGAATACTCCAATGTCTTGAAAGCATGCCTTAGCAATCTTAACATCTTAGTTCTTGCTTGTTCAACAGGGAGACTGATGGTACTGCGTGTGGTAGTGCTCCAGAAACAGGACCTTCAGAGAAGCAAATATCTACTCACTGTTTTCGAGTATTGCTCATCTTAAAGGGTTCTAGATGAAGCAGCTACTATTACATTAGAAAGGTGCAATGGTTTGACCTTGGCTGGAAGCCAAGTGCCCACCAAGCCGCTCTATTGGTCCACCAAACCCCACACTCCCACCCCCCTCAGCTGGACCAGGGGAAGAAAATGAGACTTACAGGTTGAGACAGAGATAGTTTAATGAAAAGCAAAGCAGAAGCCACACATGGAAGCAAAAGAAAACAATGATTTATTCTCCTCTTCCCATCAGCTGGCAATGTCCAGCCCGTAAAAGTAAGCAGGGTTCCAATACATGTAACGGTTGCTCTCAAGGACAAATGGATGTCCTACCATCCTTCTTTCTCCAGCTTTTATTGTTGAGCTGACATCATATGGTATGGAATATCCCTTTAGTCAGTTTGGGTCAGCTGTCCCTGTTGTGTCCCCTCCCAAGATCTTGTCCACCCTATCCCACTGGGAGGGGAGAATATTGAAAAAACAGCCTTGGTGCTGTCCGAGCCCTTCTCAGCAGTAGCCACAAGACGGATGTGTTATCAATACCTTTCTAGCTCTCAGTACAAAGCAAAGCACTATGAGGGCTGATATGGGGAAAATTAACTCCATCTCAGTCTGACCCAATACAAGAGGATAGAGGTTACTATGCCAAATCCAGCTAGCACTTTCATTTATAATATATTCTTGCAACTCTGTTCTTAACAATGACATTACCCTCTATGGTTTGTGGCAGTGCTTCAGCATGTGAAAAGAACACAATCCCTGGATGAAATGTTTTGCTGTTCTTGTAGAAATTCATTTCAGAATCAAAATCACCTTTCCCAAACAGGGTTCATATCATGCAAGACAGGATTTTATCCACACTTCATGCCACTGAGCAGGTACTGCTCTGTTGCTCTACTTTGGCACATCTTCCCAGGCTCAGACCTTGACTAGGCATTTGTAAGTGATCTCATTCAAGGCAAATGTGCAAAAGGAGACTGCTTCCTGAATTTAAAAAAAAATCCTGTATTTTCTGCAGTCTTCAAAACGTATTAATAAATATATTTATTAATTAATATATAGTACTATCTATAGTACAATATACAAGCTATATTTATTAGTAGTATTAATGTACTATTGTCATGTTACATGTGTTTTTTTCAGTCAAAATCATGACTTGTTTGTTAGGTAAGCTCAATTCATAACTTTGGAAACTTGATACTGAAAAGACCTGCTGTGGCATTAAGGTTAATTTAATACCAATTGTGGAAAAGAATTGTGTCTTTAAGACTTCTTATGTTAGGTCAAATTTTGCTCATCACTAAAGATTTTCCCTTAATAAAAGACAAAATACTCACCTGATTGAGCAAGGAGCAGATCAACATCATAGGAAGGGAGGAATAGATTCAAGGGGCCAGAATGTGCCAGCAAATTTCAGATAGTGTGAAGCAAATGAACAAATCAGTGCAACAGAACAGAATGGAGGACTGAAGTAAACAAACAGCCACCCTGTTACCTTAGGAAACAGGTGGCTCTTTAGAAAGAATAAGAAAAGACATAAATGATCTTCAGGAGGGAGGGAATATAGGGAACAGGTGTAACTGCAACACAAAATACTAACATGGAATTGTAAGTAGAGTAAAAGCTTGTAATGACTATGAACTGGGAGATAATAAGCTTGATTTTTGCACAGGAGAACAACAGGTAATAACACGTCTGTTAATAAAAAAGTTAATGAACAGAAAAGATTTGGCAGAAGAGAAGTTTGTCACCGAGTTTAGTTGAAACAGAATAAAAATTCAGGGATTTGCATTACTACTTGTGGAAGCTTTCATTTTGTATGTGAGAATATATAAAAAACCCTACTGATCATATCAGATGGAAGGACATTTTAACACGGTGCCCATACTGATATATATGGAAGTGGAAATAATGTCTAATACCTATTAGTTTGTCTAAGAAATTAAAAATCATTATTACTTGTGAAGGATGTATAGCATTTATCCTGGGTCAACATAGAAGAAAAAGGCCTTTCCTCTTGGCAGTAAAATTGATGTTAACTAAACATCAAATCACCAAACTAATGCTGAAGTGAAAAAAACCTCCTTCATTTTACTTTCAATTGAAACAAGACTGAGGAAATAAAACTTCCAAATGAAAAAAATAATGATTGTCAGGGAAAGAATTACTATCACAATGCTTCTGAAATAATGTAAACAATGCATAAAAAATTGAAGCCAAGATCTTTAGCTCTTGGAAGCAATGTTGATTTACACCACCTGAGAATCTGGCACTGACCATAAGAGGATAATCAGGCTCTTTCTTCCAAACACTGAATAGTTCTCACTACAGTGCTATTACATTATAATATGACTAGGAAATGCTGCAAATAGATCTAATTATTATTATAATCGTAACATTATAATCGTGAAGTCCTTGTCAAATGTTATTTCCAAGACATAGAGAGATGTCCTACAGGCAAGAGAATTAAAATAAATAGATTAAATAATTTCCTACTGGAAAGACATCCTAAAAAGCTAATAGGTTTATATTCTAGATTGGATTCTGTAGCAAAGATATTGGATTTGCTTGTCAAAATTTAAAGATCTTACAGTGTTTCATCAATCATTATGTATAAGATAGGTTAATAAGAAAAATAAAACTCAACAATTACAATACAGACAAAATTTTGGCAATTTCTATTAACTAGGGGTCAAGTAGGATTGTGTCTTTAGTCTAATGTTCTCAGTAGTCTTGTAGGTATGTCTGGTTAGTACTAGTCCATGTACTCTAGTATTTCAGGTATATCATAATTGTTCTGTTTAAAAACAAAAAGGTGGCTTGCAGATCCAGGGAACACTGAAATCCTCCAAAATTTCTAGGAATGGATCATATTTGTGGTAACTTGAGTGATAAACATTGAAACCAGGACAGATTAAATAAGTGAATTAATGTCTGCACTGAAAGGATTCTTCCTACCCCATCAGCTTGCTTTCACCTGATTTTAGAAAACCTTTCCAATAATTCTTTGTTAAACATCCACTCTCTCCGTAAACAGAGGTTTAGAATTGCTTCAGCTGTGAAGGGATCTTATGGTTTCAAGTATATCACACTGGAAATAAGATCAAAAGTCATTTAATTTGAACTTTGTGACATCTGAATAGTTTCTAGATGACTTCCAGATGACAACAGTGCCTCTTTGGAAGCATTTCTTGCCTGATTAAGGGAATGAAGTTTGTTTTTGTGTTGTTTTTTCTTTTTTTTTTTAAAAAAAAAAGAAAGAAGAAAAGGAAAAAAAAAAAAATAACCAAGTCTCCAAGTGCATAAATATTATCAATCAGGTCAGTGGTGTTCCACTATGAGCCAATGTCTCTTACCTTGCATTATGTTGATAGTACTGCTATCTGTTATGCTTAAAAGCTTTCAAACTGAAAGAGAAGGAATATTCTATTAGCAAATAATTTCTGCTAGTGTACCATCTGCACTTCTGCTTTCAGGGCCTGACAAAAAAATCACTTCTGATATCCTTTATTTTACAGATGTCTCTTTAGTATCTTGTGTGGTGGTATTGAAGAGATGGTGGTTCCTGTGGAATTTCTTGCTTCCCTGACAGGGCATCTTTCACTCTGAGGGGAAGGGAAAATGTGATTCTCTCTGTGCCATTTGGAAAACAACATGGTGAAAGAACAATTGAAGAGTTATAATGGGAACTGTGAAGTTTGATCATGTCAGCTGTGAAGTCCTGAACAACCACCACAGATGTTGTCAGAGTGAGAGTACTGTGTTTTCTTGACAGTGACTTAATGCTTCTGTGCACGTTAGGCATTTTTCAGCACCATAGAGCTACAAATACTACCCCTGTTCAGTGCACTTTTGTGCCTCTGGTGCCCAGAGGCAGATGATTCTTCAGATACACACCTTCTCACATCTGAGGTCATGAAGAGAGATTGTGCATTTGTAAGTGATCAGATACAACTCCAGATCACGAGGTCCTCCTGAGAAACTAGCAATCCAACAGCAAGATCCTTTCAAGATCTGTAGCTGGCTTCGTTTCTCCCCATGACAACAGAGACTTGAACCTTGAGCCTTGCAGTGCCAAGGTTTAATTCCCTAGTTTGCCACAGACCTCTACTAATGATTGTTTCTATGCCTCAGGTGCTAAGTTATGCAGTAGCTTTCCTGTTTCTTAAACATTTTGCAAAGATACATGCCCTGGAGTCAGTGAGAAAGTCAGGTATTTGTGATGATGAAGAGAAATGTGTCTTGCTGCAGTTCAAACAAAAAAAAGAGAATGGACAGCAAATTATGCCTGAAGAGTCCTTGATGCATAAATTAACTGAGACACAAGGCTGCTTTAACTATTTTTTGTTGTATAACTGGAAAAAATAATCACTTCATGAAATACAGGTGTAATTTTTAAAACAAATTAATGGTTAGTTATACTCATTAGCATAATACATAATTAGATGTATTGTCTATGGTAAATACTTTTACACTCAAAATACTGTTATGGATAGAGGGAACATGCTTGTCCAATTAGTATTTGCACAGTCAAATACTTCAAATTGTCCAATGCAAAAAAAAAAAGTCTCATTTAAAATACAAAGTCATTACAAGTACAAAACCACCTTCCTGGTATTTACCCCTTGTCTGTGCTGGTGTCTCATTCCACTACATTACACATTTTCTCACCTAAGCTTTGTCCCTTTCTTCTGCTCCCAGGGAGGGAATGAAAACTGTCCTGCAGCCCCTTGGTATCCCTGAGGTTGTTTTTCCAGCACTGACTGCCTGGGGCTGTCAGCCCCTTCCCAGCAGCACTCACAGAGCTGGAGCTCAGGCAGGCTGGGCAATGGGCGCTTGGCCAAGGGATACCTGGTAAACCCAGCAAGGCCCTGCTCAAGCCAAGGGCAGCCTAGACTTGGGACCTGACACAGCCTGACACCTGCCCCCCAGCAGTGGCAAGTATAACCATGTTTATTGGGTTACAAGGTAAAATTGTTAATTTAAAATAAATGAAGGGAAACTACATTGAATATGACTATTCTGTACTTAATTTCACACTGAGGAGAACTGGAAAAGCTGCTGGGAAATAATTTTTTAAATAATATAGAGTCTGTTGAAATAATTGACTTCCTTCTAATTCCTTCTTTGAGAAAATTAACATTATGTGTATTCTCATAATGTATTTCATAAATGATGAGTGATTCATGAAAGACCTGCTTGTGACGAAGAATTAAAAACATGCAAACACAGATTCAAATCTTAATTGAATGTTTTGTGTTGCCTAGTAATTTGATAATAAATCTTTCATCTTTTAGTGGTATAGGCTAATGTTAACAGAAAAATCATTTAGTTTTCAATAAAGAGGTCAGCTAATCTTCTGCTTTATTTCACCATATCCTGTGTTATACAAAATAGGTAGCAAATATTTCTCACTTTTCTGTAGGTCTCCAGCAGCATTATCAAATGCCAATACTCAGATCTGAAAAAGGACATTACTTATGCCTGAAAGGAGACTACCAAATAAACAGTCCCTCTCGTATTAAAGATTCACCTAGCTATACAATTATTTGGTCTAATACATAAGAATTTCCTTTCTGTATTGTAAGTTTAGGCCTTATTTTACCAGAGCAAGCCATTCCCTTTCACTTGGCCATGAAGTACCTGTTAAAGTCTGCCCAGCCTAAGGCAAGCCTGTGGCCTTCTGGTGCCACTGACAAAATCATATTTACTGGATTGCAAACTGCATTCACCCTTCAGCATTGACATCAGGAGTGGTGCATCCTGAGAGATACTGCCTTCCCCAAGGCAAGGAATTGTTGCACCATTGAAACCAGCGGGTACCAGTAGAGGCTCTATGCTACAGTGCTTATTGCTGCACAGATGCATGGGAGAGGGCTTATTACAGAAATACTCTCACATGCAAAAAGTAAAATATTTATGTTCCTGTAAGAGAATGTACATGGGTCCTGGTAAAAGAGGTATCTATACTTGGTCCTAAGCATGCTTGCCACTCAGCTTCCCAGTATTTTTTCCTAACAAAACAAAAAGATCACTGATACAAACATAGCCTATATTTCAACAGAACAGTAGCGACTCTTTGTTCTTTGAATTAAACCCCTTCCTTTTGTTTAAATCTTTGAGCTGCTTTGCTTAGTCTAAGACAATTCAATAATTATTTGCATACCATTGATTTTGTTTTAAAGCTAAAGTCATTAGACCTTAGGCTCACAGCCAGTTTTGCCAAACCTAGATGGATAGAAATCATTGCATAAATTTTATTGGTAGCTAGATTCCGACTCTGAGATTTTCTTCAATTGTTGAATTGTCAAAATAAAATGCTGAACAAACACTCATGTCTCATATCATTACATTTATTGTTGAAAATTACTGGTCGATATTTGCTTGCACATTAACTAATAGCACTGACTATTTCACTGCCCATACAATATTATAGTTAATAGCAATTGTGGTGCCTCACATCACAATAAAAATTGGCTTCAAAAAAATCAATAGATTCCCTGTTTTGTAACAGGGAAGACAGATGAACAATATATCATGTATTTTGAAGTGATTGCTTAGTCTGACAACATGGTATTCAGAATTACTTTGAATGATCAGTATGATTCACTGTAGAGTCAAATTCTAATATGAAATGTATATCTGTGTGTCTTTGTTGCTTCTCTTTAGGGACAAGTCACTGGAATAGTATCTTGAATTTTCTGAGCCAAAGTGTATAATAAAACTTTGGCATTCCCACCACTAGTTTTGCCTGGTTGATGCCATTTGTGGATTGGTTAAGTTAGAGCAACATAATTTGGCTTATGGTGCCTTATGAATATGACATCTAACACTGTTTTTTGAGACAAACAGAATAAATGTGCAGAATAATAGAAAATACCTAAATTAATATCCTTAAGTTTCAAATACAAATTCAAGTATCAAGTATCAAATACAAGCATTTAAAGTTCTTTCAGAAAGAGGATTTTTACCAAGCAAAAAGACATCCACCAACACAATTTGCCAAGCAGGTACAGCATGCAGGCTGTGATGGCAACCTTACATAAAGACATCAAAATGGAGTGTCTTTTTGGCAGCTCTTTAGATGGAAAAATATTTCTGCCTGTAAGGAAAGATTTCTCTCAGTTTTATCATAATAATCCAAATACAGTTTTAATGATAGTTTAAACCCAGAGGTTTTCAGAGCAGATATATTAAGGATGCAATATCAGTGATGATTTAGCATGACAAATTATCTTCATTTGCACCCATGGCAGAAGAATTTCTTCTCTTTTGTTATCTGAACAAATAATGACTTGCTGTAAGACTAAAGCATTGGTTATACTGTGCAAAGATTTAATATATCACAAATTCAGCATAGATAAATGCTAAATATTCCTGACAGGTAATCATCTCAGCATCTTCTCATCAAGAACAGTGTCTTTCCTAAGTAGATATTTGTCTGCATTGGAGCTTTGCTTCAAACTTGCTCTCTTTATTCCAGAAACATCTTTCTCTGTACCAGAACTGTGTCCTGGAGTTTTGTACCAAAAAATAATACCTGAATAATAGATCTAGACCTTAAATTTTACAGGCTCTGCTTTGCTGCACTATTATTTTGCTTTAAAATTGTGCAACTTCCATGCCATTTTTTTTCCCTACATGGCCCTAAAATATTTGAGCTTTGTATTCTTTTGTTTTTTACATAACAAAAACAATGTAGAGAAATATCCAAAACTATAGCCAAACAAAACTGAAGATTAATACTTATTACATTGACTAGCTACATTATACATCCTCTTTAGTTTTCTTAAAATTGAGCAATTTAGGTTAAAGGACTATAATGCTTTTATTTGAGATGTTACTGGTAGAAACAAGCATCATGATAGAGTGCAGATGAGGAGAAAGAAACAAATGAAAGAAGCAATTTTGATGGAGAAATGTTAAAATATGAGAATTAGGGGAAAGGAGAAATCAGATGGTAAAGTAGTCTTTGTGAAAGTGTCTTGGATGAGTTGAACATTTGTACATTGAGAGGGGGAGAAAAGAAAAATGGAGACATGGATACAGAGGTGACACAAGGGAAGAAGTAGAGCATGTCTAGAAGAATGAAGTACTAGAATACTGAGAAAGAGTAAAGAATCTGAAAAGTTAAAATAAGCAGAGAAATGACAAGTTCTTTTTCTGCCTTTAGGATTTCCTGATAACCACACTATGTGCTTGAAGACCAGTCTCAGTTGTGTGGCAGTCATCGATACTATTTCAGTATATGCAGTCAATGTAGGCAATGGATTACAGTTAAATTAAGGGCAGTAATCAACTAAATTCTCATCCCTGTGGTGAAGCAGCTTTTAGTGAAGCCTTGAATCTATTTGCCACATCAGTTTCTAGTTGTCTCACTGCCATCATTTTGCCAACATTTCAAGCATTTTGTCTCATGTTTATTTCTTTAATATCATTGTCAGAGTCACTAATTGGATGCTTTGAATATGCCTTTACACAACTGATGAAAAGGAGCAGAACTTTTAATCTTCACTCTTGTCATGACATTTCTTTAGCACTGGTGTCAATAACTTCATTAGCTGGAATGACAGAGCAGTGTGGTTGGTGGTTTCATATTAATTTTCCTAACAAAAACAACTGAATTGCCAAATGCAATAGTTTCAATTGTAGTTAGGTAACGATCTGCTTTATTTTGTTATTTCATCTTGTCATAAAACCAGATAAAATTGGGAAATGATTCTCTACCACAGGAAAACAAGTAGAGACTCCTCCTATTACTTCTTACTAAATAGACCCTGAAATAAATGTGACTTCCTCGATGATATTTTCCACACTTTTCACTTTATCCCCTTGGTCCAGAATCTGGAACTACTAGGAAACACCTGTGCTATCAAAGCATTCCTGTACAGAAGTATCAAAGACATCAAAAATAACAAATTGGAACTAAATGTTCGGGAAAAATAGTTCCGAGCAACTACACCTCAAGCAAAAGTTAAAACTATATTTTTTATGGAAATGGGGGGATATTCCTATTTTAAAGGACCAGAAAATTTGCTGAGAGGCCAGTTGCAGATTGGGAAGAGCTAGTGAGTAGCAGCAGATCCCTAAGAAGTCACTGTGTACTACTTCTAGTAGGAACTGGACATAAATGGAGTAAAAATACATAAAACCAAAAAATAAAGAACCTATTTTGATGGTTAAGGACATTCTTTTCATTTTCATTAAATGAATTCTTACCATAGGCTTCTGATTATGATGTCAGGAAGTCATTTTACCCTGATGAGTAGGAAAACAGAAAATAAGAAAATATATGTTTATCTGCAAAACAAATTATATAGGCTCTTCAAAGAGCCAAATAGATTTTTTTTTTCCTAATTTGTGATGTCCAAAACAGTAATAAGAAAAAAAAAGAGCTAGAATTGAATCAACTTTTTGAGAATGCATCAGATAGATAGTGTATTTGCCACATCCTTCTATCTTTATGTTACTCCTACCATATTCTAGGGAAATCTATGATGTGTAATTAATAAAACTATATCAAGATCACAGAAAAGCATAATTTAATGGAATTCACCTATTAACAGACCATCCTGCCAATGATTTCCTGTAACTGAGTGTCTCAAAAATCCATCCTTAAGATCACAGGATAATTCAGTTTGAAAAGGACTTCTGGAGGTGTGTCATCCAACCTCCAGCTCAACACAGGGTTAGCTACAAGGTCATAAAGGCTGCTCAGGGCTTTGTCCAGGTTGGTCTTGAAAATCTCCAAGGATGGAGTCAGTGAAGTCTTTTTTGGCATCCTGCTCCATTGTTCTGCCTCTCCTTGTAGGGAAAATATTTCTCCTTATACCTAGAATCTATCTCTCATTTCAACTCATGCTCATTGCTCCATTCTCCTGCCATTTGCTGCTTTAAAGATCCTGTTATCTGCCTCCTCAGTGACCTCTCCATAGGTATGGGAAGGCAGCTGTTAGCTCTTTCTGCAGCTGTATTTTCACCTTTTCAGGTTGAAGAAGCTCTGGCATATCAGAGGGCAAGTGCTCCAGCCGTTGATGACCTTCATGGCCTTCTGATGAACTTTTTGTAGTTTATTGGAATCTTTCTTATATTGGTGGGCCCAAAACTGGATGCAGTCTAGATTTGATCTGTCAATTGGAAGCATAGATGACAAATACTTTCCTTCGATCTACCAGGTGCGCTGCTGTTCATACAACCCATGATGCTGCTGGCCTTCTCTGCTGCCAGGACAGGCTACTGGCACATGCTCATCTAGTTGCTGTCTAGAACCCCAGGACTTTTCCAGCAGAGTTTCTCCCCAGCCTCGCATTTACCAGCCTACGTTGTTAACAGTGGTTCTTCCTTCTTGACCAGTTGCCGAGGGGAGCTGCTCCAGAGACAGCCTGGCCCATAGCAAAGCAGTAGATCTTGGTGTACAGGTGTTTTCCTGAGGTTTCCGTTTGGTAGGGAAATACCAGGGGAGCAGAGAGACCCATCCAGAACCGGCAGCTCTTGTGGGAAAGGCTGATGGGATGAGTAATTGCCAGGGCAATGATGACCACACCTATAAAAGAAGCTCTTGGAGAGAGCAGTGACCAGAGCAAGATGCACTGGAAGGGCACTGAAAGTTCTGCCAGCTCTCATCAGGGAGGAATGGTTTCCACCCAGCAGAAAGCCATGGCACCCATCACAGCTGATGCAGCTTCCCAGATAGATCTCCAGAAAAAACATGCCAGCACCTGGGCATCAGGCTGCATGCTGGGCCCAGGTCTTACACTGGTGCAGGGTGGCAGCAGTGAGCACACCTGTGGGACATGTGCCCGAGGAGAGGAGCTCTCTGCTTAGTGACAGAGCTCTGGGAGCGAGTAGATTGAGGAGTGTGAGGAAGACTGATCACCAGAATTACATCCAGCCTTCCCTGAGACAGGCCCCAAAATCAGACAAGATACATAACACAGAGGATTCCCTTTCCTGTTTCCATCTGGCTGAACATAGTGACCAGAAGAAGAGGGGGCAATGGTGACAAATTCCTGCCCAGTGCAGCCAGTGTGTCCCCTCAGCAACAATGCTACCTTTCCAGGTGCCCTTGCATAACAGGTACAAGGCCCTGCAAGTGGAACCTAATAATGATAATGAGGATGATGATTCATCTAGAAGTGTTACAAAAATTAAGTTGGCCCTACAGCAAAACTACTTTACAAAAAATGAAAGACAAGTCATTGTCAATAGGCGATTCCCTTCTGAAGGGAACAGAAGGCCCAATATGCAGAGCAGACCTACTTCTGAGAGAATTCTGCTGCTTCCTGGGGTCTTTGTTAAAGTTGTGGTGAGAAAACTTCCTACCCTGGTACAGCCCTCAGATTATTATCCACTATTGACCTTTCAGGTAGGCAGCGATGAACTCACAACAAGAAACCCAAGGGCAATGAAGAGAAACTTCAGGGCCCTAGAATGACTGGTCAAGGAATCAGGAGTACAAGCAGTGCTCTCCTCTATCCTTCCAGTTGCAGGGAAAAATGAGAAACAGGAAGACCCATCAGATCAATACCTGGCTCCAAGCCTGGTGTCACCAGCAGAACTTTGATTTTTTTGATCACAGATCAGTTTACACAACACCAGCACTGCTGGTGACAAAGGGAGTATACCTGCTGCAAAGAGGGAAAAGGACTTTTGCACAGGAGTTGATAGGGCTTATCAAAAGAGCTTTAAATGAGATCTGAAGGGGGAAGGGGATAAAACCAGTCTTGCTGGAGATAAACGTGGGGGCAGCACACGAGTGTTTGTCGGACAGCATGCTAGAGAGATCCTTAAGTATGGCATCCCAGTGTAGGAAGGGGACAGTGTCATGTAATAGCACAGACATAAAGGATATTAATGGGCTAGAAATCACGGCAGCACCTGGGAATGGTCAGATAAGAATTAGGCTGCCTTCTTACAAAAAGGTGATGGGATCAATAACCCAGTTGAAGTGCATCTACACCAATGCACACGACATGGGCAACAAACAGGAGGAGCTGGAAGCCATCATACAGCAGAAAAACTATGGTATATTTGCCATTACAGAAAAATGGTGAGCACTGGAGTGCTGCGTTGGATGGCTATAAACTCTTTCGGAGGGATAGGTCAGGAAGGAAAGGCGGTGGAGTGGCCCTGTATGTTATGGGGTGTTTTGAGTGTTTTGAGCATAATGATGGGGATGACAGGTTTCAGTGTTGATGGGTAAGAATCAGGGAGAAGGCCAGCAAGACAAATATTGTGGTGGTAGTCTATTATAGACTGCCCAACCAGGATTAAGAAGCAGAGGAACTATTCTACAAGCAGCTGGTAAAAGTCTCACAATCACTACCTCTTCTTATGCGGGACTTGAACTTACAAGATATCTGCTGGAAATACAATACAGTAGAGACGAAACAGTCTAGGAGGTTCTGGGCCATGTGGAAGATAATTTCCTGACACATCTGGTGAGTGAGTCAACTAGAGATGTGTCCCTGATAGAGCTGTTATTCACGAATAGAGAACATGTGGGTGATGTGAAGGTTAGAGGATGCCTTGGACATAGTGATCATGAAATGATAGAGATTTCAATTCTTGGGGAAGTAAAAATGTGGGTCAGTAGAACTGCCACCTTGGACTTCTGGAGGGTAGGCTTGGACCTGTTTAGGAGACTAATTGACAGAGTCGCTTGAGAGGCAACCCTAAAGGGCAAAAGAGCCCAGGAAGGCTAGACATTCATCAGGAAGGCTATCTTAGGGTTAGCCATCATGTGACACATACAAGACAACCAGGTGATCAGGCCCAGTCAGTACGGGTTTATGAAAGACAGATCATGCTTGACTAACTTATTATCCTTCTATGACAAGGTGACCTGATTAGTGGATGAGTAAAAGACAGTGGATGTTGTTTGCCTGGACATTAGCAAAGCTTTTGACACTGTTTCCCACAGCATGCTCCTGGAGAAACTGGCTGCTCATGGCTCGGATTGGCATACGCTTCGCTGGATAAAAAATTGGCTTTATGGCCAGGCCCAAAGAGTGGTGGCAAACGGAGTTGATGATTTTCGTAAGGTTTCCTTTCAACCATTCCTCAAATTGTCTGGATCATAGATCTGCCTTCAAGAGTATCAAATGCTTATTCCAATTTGATGTCAGCTGCAAACTTGAGCATGCACTTCATCACCTCTTCCAGGTCATTGAGAAAGATGTCAAACAGAACAGACCCCAAGATAACCCCTACCAGTATCTCATTTGTTACTGGCTTAGTTAGAGTAGGACTTACTACACCACTCTCTGAGTCTAACTGTCCAGTCAATTTTGTCCAATCACCTGAAACATAACACCATAATTTTAACGCAAAAATATTGTGGAGGACAATGTCAAAAGCTTTGATAAAGTCCAGGTAAATTACATCTGCTACTCTTCCCTAATCCTCAGACCTAGACATTTCATCTTAGAAGGTAATCAGATTGGTTAGGCATGATTTACCCTTGGAAAATCTGTGCTGACTGTTCCCCATCGCCACCTTCTGCTTTATATGCCCAAAAATGTGTTTCTAAGTAGGTTGCTCTGTGGGACTGAAGTGCAGCTGACCAGTCTGATGCTATTTGTGTGGATTATTTCACCACTTTTTGAACTGATTGTGACATTTAACTTTCTCGATTCATCTCGACATCAGAGGTGTCACTATCCATGTCCTTTCAAATATGATAGTGGCTTTGCAAGGGCATTGACTAGTTCTCTCATTGCTCTTAGATGATCCCATGGACTTGTACTGGTCAAGTTATTTCTGACTCAATCTTCGCTCACTGCTGGTAGCTCTTTTCCTTGAAAGAAAAGCTCAGGGGGCTGGGAGACATTGCAATGTAGTAGTAGAAACACTATATATTTCCCTTCATGTCCCTCATTGGTCTTGACGTTAGCTGAGCTTTGGTTTTCCTGGCACCATCACTTCATTCCTGGACAACTTTTCTAAATTCCTCCTTTGTAGCCTGTCCCAGCTTGCATCTTCAGTATCTACCCTGCTTCCCCTGAGGCTCTGTCATGAGATCCCTGCCTTGCTCAATAGTTTCTAGCTGAGTTGCACAGCTGCAGACCAGAACTCTTTCTCTCTTGCAGAACAATAATTTTGTTGCACAATTCTCCCTGGATTTCAATGGGACACATGCAACAATTCAATGCCCCTGTATTTCATGTGTCTCCCTCTTCCAGCATAGCTAGACATCTGAAAAGGTATCTCCAGAATCATGCAGTTGTGAGAAGCCAAGAGTATAGTTTAACTATGCAAGCTATGAGAACCCTGATGAACATTTTATACAGAACAGAATTTGTGGGCCAAAAAAAAGAGTGTTAGTATGTACTTCACAATAATATCACACTTTTAAGCAGGGTTCCAGAGATTAAGCACCCCAAATTCCAAGCACATAAACAGCACATGCACACAAACAGTAGAATAAATGTGAAATAAGAGAAATAAAGCCTCCTTATCAGTACTGTTCCCTGATAAGAGTAACAATATTAGCAATTTAACACCAAATTAACTACTAGGAGAACCTAGTAGTTAATTCCTTAGACAGTAAATTAGAGGAGGGATGTGGCAATTATTCAATAGAGTCATACTTAAATAGATCTGAAAAGCATTACTAATGTCTAAACTATTTTTTTTTTCTATTTTTGTATAAAGAAATTTTGTATAAGAAATTATATTTCTCAGCTGACTGAGATAAATTATAGAGCCTTACAGGAACCTAGGACAGAATAAGAACCATTTTATACCACTAAACACAAGAACAAGCACAGAATGGGCTGGCAAACTTCAGAGCGCTCTGACAGACACTACTCCTTCAGACTCAGGAGCTATCAGGAAGATTCTCCTCTATTGTTTGCATGGTACAACAATCCAAATATTTCCCCACTTTGCTCAAGATTCAGATGATGTGGTTTTGTCTAGAATAAAGTTAAAAATATTGAAAGAAAATTAAAAGGTTTTCTTTTTATGGCGTGTTAAATCTGATACTTCTAGACCCTTCTTGACGCATTAATCTGCATGTTTTATTATGCTAGGGAACACAGATTCAGGAGATGGAAAGAAATTCTAACAGCAAATTTGTGCTAAGTCCACTGTTATCATACAAATATAACAGTTTTTCCTAAGGAGGATGTCTACAGCAAGATAGGTTTAATCTAAAATTTAATACCAGCTTTTTATGACTGAAAGAGAAAACTGAAATAAAACATGAGCATAAATGAAAGAAATTATACAAAAATTACTATAATTATGAACATCAAAGTTCCTTATGAAAACTCCATCTTCTTTATGCTAATTATTTTCCCAACAGATTATTCTGAATAGGATGAAGCCATCTCAGTTATGAAAGAAAACTAGTGTTTTCCCGTTCCCTGATAATTAGTCATTCATATTTAGATAGCCTTCATTCACTGTTGCACAGGTGCCTCAACCTTTGCCACACAATGTTGAGCTGTATTTAAAGAAATACTCTTTGAATACTTCTAAAGGAATAATAAAAAATATGTATTAACAACTTAATCGCCCTGCATCTCTTAAAACAAGAGATCTGTCATATGAAATTCATCTTTTATGTGAGAAACATGCACAAAACTGTTCTAACAGACTAAAGTATGACAACGTTGTATCAGCAAGCCTGCTTCATCAGCCCTGCTAATTTAACACCCTATTCAGCAGATATTCAATTTCCGTGGCTGCTGGCCATGAAGTTTCAGTTAACTTCTGTTGGTTGGCACCTGCAAAGCTTCATTCCATTTCAATGAACATAAATTTCTGCGTTCCTCATTGCAGATACGTTAACTGCTAACTATGACTATGACTCCCCAGCAAAATCATGTCCTATTCTCATAACTAAATATAGAAGTCAGCATTATATGTCCATCAGACTTATGAATTTTTGTTTGAATAGATGACAGCTAATGACACCTGAGTGGGAGGAAAGTCCATGAAGAATGATGGAAATACAGATAGATTCATAGATGTCAAAAGCAAAAAGGTTCCCTGATCAATGTATTCCCATCCGTCCAGACTCTGAAAAAGTTATTTACTTATGACTATAATAAGTATTAGAAACAATTTTACAAAAAAATACACCCAACAAAATGAAATTCCTTGATGTCTTCTTAGTTACTATGTAACCTCATGGGTAAAACAATTCATCTGCATAACCTATTCACTTTCCCATGAGCAAGGATCTTCTACTGGAGAGCTACTGCTAGGATGCTCCACTGCACTGCTCATAGCGCATCTCACTCTCCCACTGACACTGATTGGTGCATCACAACTGATTTAGGATAAACAAGAAGTTTATGTAAGATTCAACACAGAAAGAATGATTGAAAACGCCAGGATGTCTGGTTTTGTCATCTCAGCCACAAAACAACTCAAGATCTCTGATCTGAGTGATTTTAATGGGAAATAGCTAAATAGCACAATTCAGTGTTCCCATGGAAAACTGTCGTGAGATAGCTGATTAATAAGATCTAAAAAATCATTGTTTTCACTGTTTAAGATGATACAAGTTTAAAATCTAATGAAATAGCCAATGAAATAGCAGTCTGTTATTTCACTGAGCTCCATATATGAGCATTATCCATGAATAGAAAAACCAATCGTCATCACTATTTTCAGTTTAAAAAAACAAAAAGTAGACAGGATTAGCTGTATCACTGCAAATACATAACGTGAGTGAACAGTTACATGAGATTATCACCAAATCTCACTGACAGATCTATAGCAGTACTCTCAGTACAATGCTGTGTGTTCTTTGCAGTTTTGAAGGCCATTTCAAAATTATTTTAAAATAATAGAATAATTGATCAGGAAATAAAAGAAATACAATTGTCTGGTTGCTGAAATGGGTAGAGTGAATTTCTACTGCTTATTTAATCCAGATTCTTGAATTCTGTTAGACCTGTTCAACAATATGTGCATGGTACAGGTTTTATGGTAGTAGAGATACATTAGCTTTGAAACAAACTGATTTGAAAGCTAGAAATTTCCTAGCTAAAGCAAGAAATTTGTCATAGTCTAATTAACCACGTAGAAATAAAAATTGACACATGGCACTGATGAATTATGTAGCCAAACTTTCACAAAGACCATAATGAAACGTTACGGCAAGCATTTGTATTTCTGATGACCCAGAATGGCACCCCTTTGGATAGTCAAAGGAGCCTCAATTAACAAAACTCCAACAGCCTTAAAGCCAGGACAACAAAGAACTAAATGAATTACTGCCTTTGCTAGTAAATACTAAAAGAGATGAGAGATTTATGTGCTGTTAATGAATTGATCCAGTTTGATCTCCTTAAAGAAAGGATATAGGTTTTGCATATAATTACTTTTATTGTCCCTCTAAACATAAGGACTACTTGTATTTGATTCCAAAAGATGATTGTTACACATGGAATGTCTACACTTCTTTCTTGATCATCACCCCAGTGTCACATGTCTGGCTGCTGTGAGATGAATGACCAGCAGAACAGACGTGAAAATGAAGGGACACCAGGAATGTTGAACTATGGCTATTATCTAGAAGATGCCTATCTATCTATTTCAGCCAAGACATATTGGATTGTCAACAGCTGTTTGTCCATCTGAAACCATTCATTGACTGGTTCTGTGCTGAGTTGACCCTGACTGGACACCAGGTGCCCATCAAAGCCATTCTATCACTCACCTCCTCACCTGGACAGGAGAGAGAAAATATGACAAAAGGACAGAGACATCAGTCAGCAATTACCATCATGGGCAATAAAAGACTTGACTTGGGGAAACTAGGAATTAGGAATTAGACATTAGCAAGAAGTTCTTCACCATGATGATGGTGAGACACCGGAACAGGTTGCCCAGAGAGGTGGTGGAAGCCCTATCCCTAGAAGTTTTGAAGGCCAGGTTAGATGGGGCTCTGAACAACCTGATCTTGTAGCAGGTGTCCCTGGCCCGTGGCAAGGGGGTTGGAACTCGATGATCTTTAAGGTCCCTTCCAAATCTGACAATTCTATGATTCTATGAAATAGGGATTGCGGTCAGAGATGTTGTCTCTGCCTCTACTTCCTCCTCAGGGGGAGTACTCCTCACACTATTGCCCTGCTCCAGGGTGGAGTCCCTCCCACAGGAGACTATCCTCCACAAACTTCTCTGGTGTGAGTGCTTCCCATGGGCTACAGATCTTCATGAACTGCTTCAGCGTGGGTCCTTCATGGGGTTACAAGTCCTACCAGCAAATGGGCTACCAGCAGTGTGGGCTCCTCTTTCCATGAGTCCACAGGTCCTGCCAGAAACCTGCTCCAGCGCAGGCTTCCCATGGGGTCACAACCTCCTTCAGGCATTCACGTGCTCCAGAATAGGGTCCTCCATGGGCTGCAGGTGGCTATCTTCTCCACCATTAACATCCATGGTCTGCAAGAGGACAACCTGTGTCACCATGGTCTTCACCATGGGTTGCAGAGAAGGTGTCTGGAGTGCATCCTCCCCCTCTTTCCTCACTGACGTTGATTTCTGCCGGGCTGTTTCTCTCACATAATCTCACTCCTCTCTCCAACTTTAGTTGCTGTTGTGGAGGTTTTTTGCCCCTTCTTAAATATGTTATCACAGAGGCTCTACCACCATCACTGATGGGCTCAGCCTTGGCCAGCAGCAGATCTGTCTTGGAGCCAGCTGGCATGGGCACTATTGAACACAGGGAAAGCTTCTAGCAGCTTCTCACAGAAGTCACTCCTGTAGTGGTCCAGCTACCGAAACCTTGCCGCACAAATCCAATATAGGTTCTTATCATGTCAAAATATAAAAATTCAATAAGAAATCCCTGGGACAATAGGAATAAAGGGAAGGACTTGAAGATACGAATGGAGGTAGAAGAGATAGGAACAAAGCAGAATGACACCACACTGCCAGTATTGAAGTGCAGGGTGGTGAAAGAGCAGCAGGAGGAAGACATGAGAGGGAAGGAAATCAGAAGGGAGGAAAATGCAATAAGTTAGTATCTTGGATATCTTCTCACTGTCACTTGACATTGACCTCTCTTCACTAATTGCTATTGACTAATTTTCACTGACTTCAGGGGGCTTGCATTGTAGACTTCTAACACAGTGAAGGACAGTAGGAATTAAATAAGGATGTGTAAGATAGGGAGGCAGCAATCAAGCTTAAAACAGAAAATTCAAACTACTTCATGGATTTGCTGAATAATATAGGTGTAATTAATATAGGTATCCCCAGGTAAAACTGAATTTTGGGTTTATTATTCTAAATCATTAATGGTTAGAAATTAAAAACTGTAATGTTAGCTCATATTAACTTCAACTGGAAATTCTAGTTCCCCCAAACCTGCCAATCTTTCTATCTATACACAGTTGCTTGCCTTTATTTCAGATCTCAACAAGAAAGATCAAAGTGCCTTTGCAGTGGTTAGCCTAGAATAATATTGTACAAGGAGTCTGTATTTCACTTAATGGTCAGTCTAGGTGTATGCCTCTGTATCACAT
>VWZK01004117.1:0-10649 GCA_013396935.1 Baryphthengus martii
CTGGCGCCCCGTGCCCCGCGCCCTCCGCGGACTGTGGGAGAACCGGTGGGAGCTCTCCAGAGAGCTGCGGACGAAGGCGGCGCGGAGCGCGCTCCAAGATGCGGCTGCGGCAACTTTCGAGCCGTCCGGCCCGTGCGCCGGAACGGCAGGGCGCCCGGCTCCATGTCGATGTCCTCCATGTCTGCATCCGCCTGCTCTGCAAACGGTTCAAACCCGACAGCGTTACTGGCTAAACGAGGACGAAACACGGCATCCATTCTAAATTTGCCCTAAAAAATGTAGATTCCAGCACGTCCGTGCTACTAGTAGCGTTGCAAAGAAACAGCCAGTACTGGGAGCTTGCCAGAGCCTACTATTTTTGGTTCAGTCCTTCGATGGTACGATGCAAACAGCCAGCATGTGTTGCTGCTTCTAACTCTGCAGAGTAGCCCAAGCTCCAGCAGCAGCTACTACCTTGCTGGATACCTTCCTCAACTTAGGTTCAGCAAGTGCTTCCATTAACTCTCTGAATTTTTCCCTGAATTTCTGAGCACTAGATACAACTGCTCCTAGACAATACCAATGTTACTGGGGTACCCCAGGTGGAACATGCATCCCACCAGCTCCTTGCTACTTTTAGGACCACTTTCAGTATTTTCCTGCTTAAACAATGCTGTAACTATTAGAGGCAGATTATACTATAATGAGAGTACGAGGGAGATGGCCAATAGATACTAGACGTCAATCCCCGCATAAAAATGGAAAAAGACCTGGTTTATGAATGGTTGTTATGACCTTGTAAAACATGATAAAGCCAGCAATGGTGTGTTCACAGCTGTTGCTTTACCAAAAGGTTGGTTTTTCTCTCATAAGATCTCTAGTACCCGCAACCAAGTGCATCCCAGGCAGAAGCTGGAACGAAAGCCAGTGAGAGGATTTACCTAACAATATGGTCTCCCCAGAGTAAGAGCAGACATTTTCAAAAGTTATTTTAATTCATGCATGCATGTGTTTTACAGAACCTTGCTTCAACATTTTTACCTAATGTAATCAGCTGCGGGAAGAGTGAAGATGGCAAATTAAATATCAAGAGAAACCTCCACCAAACAAAAGTGTAACAAACCTAGAATGAATCATTCTTAGCAGTAGCAGTGAGGCAGACTGCCTCACAAGGGAGAAAAGAGCAGCTTCCTCAGTTTCCCATTTCTCACATACTACATCATAACCCAAGTCAGGATACTGAGCTACAAAAACTTCAGATTGAGTGGCAACCGTCCAACGTTTGTTATGGGCAATACTCGGAACATGCATAGTTATAATGAGGCTGCATTACTTTTCTGGACTGCCATTGTCATTTCTTGGTTAGGTTTCACGTGCTAATTCTGAAACATATGAAGCTCTGTGTATTTTCCCCTAAAAATCAAATTAGATATACGGGCTTCTATAAGTAAAATTCTTTGAGGCAGTCCCCAGTGTTGGTGGAAGAAAGATGAAAATCCACAACAGTTCTTTCTTCCATATAGTAAGAGTGATAAGAGTGGAAGAGTCTATGATCAAAAATAACGTAGACTAGGCAAGAATAAACAACACGCCGCTTATAAATGTATTCCTTGATGTCAAGAAGTGAGGAGCCTAGATTTCGTTAGCTTCTAGAAGTCCCACATGACATTTTGCATGAAGTAACGGCAGATCCACGTATGAGTAACTCTGTTGCATCAGTTTTGCTCAGCTGAAGCTCACACACTAATGCAAATGGTTTAGTATTTCATTATGTCCGCACTATTTTGTTTAGATATCACAGAGATGGCTCCATCTGTCTCTGCCTTTCAGCTTGTTCACATACTTGGCTCACATGAGTACGTTTTCCCACCGTATGGGTGCAAAAGCAGAAATCCCCAAGACTAAAGATAAAAGAAAAAAAAACATAAAAGAAACCAAGCACACGCTGAGCCCAGGGGGAAAGAATTGTGTGTTCACTTGAGAATCAGAGGTGTGAACAGATTCAGAGGCAAAGAAACACCATCTCCAGGACAACCCTGTGTGGGATGCCTAGAGTGTCGTTATTGACTTGTGAAATATCCTGTATGTTTCATGCTCCTCTATAGGTAATAAAATATGAGTATTGGGACAGATGAGGTCTTGGGTGGGGGAACAGAGCTGTAGGGGCAAAGAAAGCATCGCTCCAGGTAAATCTCATGGCTCATCTTTTTATTTTCTTCTTAATTTTTTATTTAAATAGTGTTCCTCCAGGTCTAACAGCTTTCTCTAAGCCTTAAGCTTTGTCTCAATTATACCTTTTTATAACTTTGATCAGTTTCCATGTTGATTTAGTTAATATTATTTGTCTGGTGGAAAAACCATTTGTTTAGGCTTGCCAAGCTTACTGAAATCACTTCTCTGTCTTGCCATTGCCCAAGTTAATATATGATACAAAATCATTGTGACATATAACTAAGGGTGAACCGTACATGCAGGAACAAAGAAAGCAAGATAGGCAATTAAATCATAGACATTAACAGGAGAAACAATACACAATCATCTCATCTTGAAGACTGAAGTAATATAACGTGGAGAAATTTATTTGTGACGAGAGGGTCAGCTCTAAGTTGCTTGTTTGGGGTTTTTTAACCATGCTATTTTAGAACACTTCTTTGTCTAGAGCACTCTGATGAAGGCAGTCTTGAGTTGTAGAGCATGCTGCCTGATGGAAACTATCAGCAGGTCAGGGGCTATTACTTCACAAAGACACCAAGCAGTGCCGCAATCAAATGAGATGGATGACTTCAGGCAGAGCAAAGCAACAGGGTGGTGCAGAAAAAAGACTGTTGTTTGCTGCTCTGAAGTATTGTATTTCTGTCAGGTAAATTCATAGGCAATCATTTAGCTGCCAAACCCTGTTCTGACACCTTTGACTGGAATGGCCAGTCAGCTGGGGCAACACCTGTAAACTTGGCAGCAGTATCGATACCTCTGAAAGTAGTGTTGGGTTGAACCTCCTGGTGGGATACCTGTAGATAGAAAGAAAAACACAGATGGCTGAGCTGTCTGAATCTCAAGCCTGCTGAGTATGGACATGGCCACTGGCCCGCCCAAAGTCCTGGAAGAGCACCAGAACAGAGCTGGAAGAACAAGAAGCCTAACCTTCCATGGTACATTTGTTTTCTACATGCAAAACCAGATCTGTACCAGTTGATTGCACATTGGTTATTTCCTACAGAAAGGACAAATGTGCTTGTATGACACAAGGAAAACCCATTTCACTGGATAAAGCACTGCAAAAATTCGAACAGCAATTCTTTGCTCAACTCCAGTCACCGCACTCAAAACAGAGGAATTCTAGCTGCACCAAAACTAAGGAGGAACTCTGAGGATGTTTAGGGAACCTCAGAGCTGTTATTTGAGAGTAGAAAAATAGAAGTTGGCGCATTTAGTTTATCAGACTAAAATCCAATATGACATACTATTACACTCTCCATATATTTCGAGCAAGATTAGCACCAGCAAGGGAGCAAAACTTGAGTATAAACTTGCTATAATTTTTTTTTTCCTGGCACTCCAAAGGTTGTTGATCTTCAAGGAGCTGGTAGCTTCAAGAGTAGTCTTCTAAAATAAGGACTAGGTGCAAAACAATGACTGAAAATAATTACAGATGGCAGCCATTAGTGTTTCAATGTGGGAGGAGGTGGATGGTAGCTGAAAGGAAAGAGACATTCTTCCTCTGGCGGCTCACAGCTTGCAAATACTACTTCCTCCCGAGCTCTGGGCTGAGGTACTACTGCTGGTCTTTTACATCAGCTGCCACTTGGTTTAATACCAGATGAGTGTAAATTCAAAAATCCCTAGGGAAACCAAGGAAGATGAGGGAGCAAACACCTCACACTCCCCTCACTTCTCACCCATTGTTGCTATTTAGTGTCTTTTCCTTCCTCCTACTCCTTTATGCCTTTTCTTTGTCCTCCTTTCTCCTGTCTAATCACAAATTGCCCTCCCCACACACATGCTTATTTCATTCAGTGGGATCACTTCTCCATTTTCCCTTGCAGGATCTGCATTAAATTTATAAATTAAGTAACTTAGAGAAAAGACGGGAAGAGGGTAAATGGCATCCTCTTCTCTGAGCCCAAGGTTTCTATCTGCATTTTCATCAGTCTAGAATAATCTTCATTGTCATATCAGGCGGGCCTGGAGGGATTCTGGAGGAATTTACATTCACTGCTTTTTCTCCTGGAACAGATGAAGAAACTAAATGTTGCCTTCTATTCAAGTAAATGCTGTATTCTCAAACTAAGACTAGATTTGATTTTGAAAGCAACTGTATGACATAATTCCCTGATATGCCTTATGGTCCAATATTTCTAACTCTGTCCTGTTGGCAGTGAATGCTACTTTTCCAGCACCCACATCCAACATTTCATTGTCTTACCACTAGAAATAGATCGCCTATCTCCTACGCAGCTCTGTGGCACTACGCCTCTACAGGATTTTTTTGATACTGAGTCCTGAGTAATGCTTTAATTTCTTAGTCAGGTTTACCAATGGCTGTTATTTCCGCCAGTGGTTTTTCTTCTGACCATAAAGAAGGCATATCATTTCTGTCTAATTACTCTGACTTTATCTAGATACATCATTCAGTTTTGCTTCTCCAAATCCCTGCAGATATTTTTGCAGTCTCAGCTGAAAATGATAAAAGTATTGTTTAAAAAAGTGATTTCTAGTAGAACTAACAAATTCCACATGATTTATGTATCCATTATTCCTATCTTTGAAATAATAAGTAAATATTTTTATTATTCAAGATCCAAAAGCTTGTAGTGTATGAGGCACTCATGTGCTAGTGAATATGAGATTGCCTTGCAATAATTAGCTTCTGGTTTTAGCAGTTCCCCTTTTTTATTTTTTAAAAATTTTTGTAGACATTCCAACAATGGAATCTGTGAATATCTGAAGAACCTGCTTACTTTTCTGCCTGACTTTTCCTTAGAGATGAGGTTTTCTGAAACTTTGAAAGAGTCATATTTGGACAAAATTGTGCCATATTTCTGAAAATCTTTCCATGGAGAACAGCTGGAATTTCCAACAGTTTCCACAGAGTTTCCATGAACTTGGACTTCAGCTGCTTCTGAGAGTGAAGTCCTAGCATGCACAAAGTTTTTTCTCTATGTCAGAAAATTTTGATCAAGGTTTGAGAAGCACTAACATCTTCATGCTGTGAAGCAGAAAATTGAATTTTGGCCATAAATATTCTGAATATTTTTTTTTTTTTTTTAACACTTCTAGTCTTCTTCCACTCCTCTGACAGGTTGTTCCAGTTTACAACAGGCTAAACTCCGGGGAAAAAAAAAAAATACTTCTCACACACACTTGGGAACTTACCTACAAATCTCTAAATGTTGCTCCAGTGACATTCTGCAGCTCAGACTTAGGAGAGAGGATGACTTTGAGACTGGGTCCAGACTGATAAAAAGTCAGACCAGCTTTTCACATTATGGATAAACAGTCAGAAGTGGAAACTATAACTAAGGACCAGAGAAAGAAAGGGCAGGCAAAGGAGTGGGAACCAGTGTATCAAGAATGAAACAGAATTAGATAAAACTGCAGAACTAAAATCTAGTAAGAGAAGCTTGGAAAGGTAACAGGCAGGGAAACTGACTGAAAAACTAGGATGGGGAAAATCTAAGCTGGAGGGTAGGAGCTTCTGACTGGTAAGGCAGTGAATAGAGATGTCTGATGCTTAGAAGCTGGAACTGGCAAGTCAAATATAGATCTGAGGAGTCAAAAAAGGAGAGGATGAAATGGGGTGTGATAGAGGGGACAGAACTGTTCAACTCTAATGAGTGAAACTGGATGGGCAATATATTCGTCCGGGCAGGCATTTCCTCCAGATGTGGGTTAAGGACCCAGCATGACACTCCTCTGCTATCAGAGTACAGCAGTGAAACCCACAGGCTCCATCTGCATTTCACCCCTGTTCACTGCTGCTTGTGTAGCCGTGGTAAACTGTAAACCCTACTAGTTATTCTGAACAGCCAAGTGACTCCATCCTGCTGGTGGCCCGTGTGGGATCATATGATGCCACAGGGTGAGATTTGTCTTTTATGATTCAGATTTTTTAAGAACATGCAGAGACTGCACTGAAAGGTTGTATCAGTAGGTGCACAAGGGTTAGAAATTCCACAGTTGAGGACGCACAAGCAAACTTAGTAGTTTCCTTGTGCATATATACGTTGTGATAATTACATGACTGTAGATATTTTTCTCACAGAATTCCTACCTCATTCAATGAATAGGATGGATTTTCTTGGAAGACAATCTGCAGTGAAGGGTAACCTCCCTCTAAGAAGCCTGCAATATTGCATTACTTGGAATTTATGCATTTCCTAGTGGAAACTTAGTCTACCTGCCTGGAACAAAAACCATGTACTATTAAGGCTCTTACGAAGAGCCACAGAAGTAGGTTTTAAGTGGAAGAGGAAGAGAAATGAAATGAAAGAGACAGTGATTTCTGTAGCTGAACTCTGTTCAGGGGAATGTAAGTCCCCCTTGATACAATACCTGTGTAACTCTAGCTGAGGGATGACTTTAAAGTTGGCACGAGTGCTCTCCATCTTCCGGGAAACTCAAGACTTTGGGAACACTAGCTGCTAGAATTGTTAGTAGGATTTCTTCTTCAACATATTGAAGACTATATTGAGCATAAAGCAATTGAATTAAAATTACATAATGTGTTGTCTTTTTTTCTGGCAGTGCTTTGGGAGCAGGGAAAGGTGCTACTGGTGATTCGGAGGAATTTCACTCAATAGTCAATCAGGCTATTGAGTCAGTATTCTTTATTGCGGCGCCGGGTGCATAGGGGATCATTTGACCAAATATGCACACCAGGGGCTATAACTTTAGTACCTATATAGTTAAAAGGTTATACATATTCAACATATTTCCAAGGAATGTTTTGCATATTTATTAGATTTCTGAGAAAGCATTAACATAAGTCTCCGCCCTAAACACATGGACAGTTTTCACCTTGGGTGGTCATTGTGCACATCGGTGGTTGTTTACTTCCTCACTCTCATCTTCATCATAGTGTTTGTTGAACTTTGTATTTCTTTTACCCTTACATGGTCACGGAGTTAGCTAGTCCATTCTTCAGCCTTGGGACATTTTATCTCTTGACAGCTTCAAGATTCTTTGCAGGCAGGTTGCTTCGCTTTTGGCATATACTTCACAAACATTTCTCTTTCAAGATCCACTAGATAACTACAAATTCTATTAGCTTGCAAATTCTACTTCTTTATCTATTTCTAACTGTTTAAGCACTTAACTGCTTAGGCACCTCCTTATCTATTGCTAACTGCTTGGGTATTTCACACTATTAGCTTCGCAATGCTTGTTTAGACTAATCTTCTAACTTCAGACTAATTCCTACAACTGTCCTAAGGTTACATATTTTAAGAGAATATTCGAAGCTCTTAATATCACTGTCATGGGCTCCTGTAAGAAGCTTCAAGAAGCTCCCCCAGGCTCCAAGTCAAATCCACCTCTGGCCAATGCTCAGTCAATCAGGGCAAGAACATATTTAATGTGCAATAACATATTTATGAGGAGAAAAAAATTGTTGGGTAAGTTCTTTTTGTTTGAGAGTCCTTTTGTTTTGGAGAGGAGTGGGACATGGTTGAGACAACCATGAGGATACCAAGATCTGTGAGGAAGGAAGTGGGAAGTCCACTGGAGCAGCAATTTCCCTTTGGCCCATGGCGAGATGGCAGATTCACCTCTTGCCCCCCCCTTAAAGAGCAACAGTGGAGCAGAATATGGCCTGCAGCTCCTGGAGCAGGGACTGATCCCAGAGAAGGCTGTGACTCTGAGGGAAGCCTGCACTGGAACAATCGGTCGCTGGGAGGACCTCTGCCTACAGAGAAGACCCATTCTGATAGGAAAATTTTGTGGAGAACTGTCTCCCATGGGAGGGACAGCACATTGCAGCAGAGGACGAGTATGAGTTTCCACCCTGAGGAGGAAGGAGCAGCAGAAACAACATAGGACAAACTCAGACGCTCCGCAGCCCTGATTCCCTGCCCCACTGTGCTGCTGGTGGGGAGGAGGTAGAGAACTGGGAGTAGAGCTGAGCTTGGGAAGAAGGGAGAGGTGGGGAGCATGTGTTTTTAAAATCCAGTTGTATTTCTGGTAGTGGTTTTGTTGTTTAAATTAAACTGATTTTGTTTCCTCAAGTCAAATCTGCCTTTTTCCCATGGTCCTAAGCGGTGAGTGAGCCCTCCCTGTACTTTGTCCCAATCCTTTTGTTGCAGTTTTGTTGCAGTTTCATCTCCCCATCCGACCATCTCTGGTGGCTGTGGCCACCTGGCAGGACAGGGCAGGGCAGGGCAGGGCAGGGCAAGGCAGGGTAGGATAGGATAGGATAGAATAGAATAGAATAGAATAGAATAGAATAGAATAGAATAGAATAGAATAGAATAGAATAGAATTAGAATAGAATAGAATGACTAGACTGTTTCAGTTGGAAGGGACCTAAAATGATCATTTAGTCCAACTGCCCAATCACTTCAGGGCTGACCATAAGTTAAAGCACGTTATTAAAGGCATTGTCCACTGGCAGGCTTAGGGCATTGACCACCTTTCTAGGAAGCATGTTGCAATATTTGACCAGCCTCTTGGTAAAGAAATGCTTCCTAAGGTCAAGTCTGAACCTCCCCTGCTGCAGCCTTGAACCACTTCCACACATCCTGACACTGGGTAGCAAGGAGATCAGCACCTCCCTCTCTGCTTGCCCTCCTCAGGAAGCTATGGAGAGCAATGAGGTCACCCCCTAGTCTCTTTTCCTCCAAATTAGATAAACCCAAAGTCCTTAACTGCTTCTCAGAGGCTTTGTTGCACTCTTCTGGACACGTACAAGTATCCTCATATTCTTCTTAAATTGCGAGGCCCAGAACTGCAACCAGTACTCCAGGTGAGACTGCACCAGTGCTGGATACAGTGGGATAATCCCCATCTTTTGACCAGCTGGTTCTGTGGTGTTTCATGCACCCCAGGATGTGGTCTGCCCTCTTGGCTGCCAGGGCACACTGGTGGCTCCTACTGAGCATGCTGTTGACCAGCACCCCTAGATCTCGCTGCTACTCTCTCAAACCATACTTGTGCCTGGCATATTCTGCCTCAGGTGCAGAACTTGGCACTTGGACTTGTTGAATTTCATCCCATGAATCACTGCCCAATGCTCCAGTTAATCCAGATCCCTCTGCAAGGCCTCTTGTCCCTCAAGAGAGTCAACAGCGCCTCCCAGTTTGGTATCACCAGCAAACTTACATTCAACTCCTGCACCCAGATCGTTGATAAATGCAGCGAACAGAACGGCCCTAGGGCTGAACCCAGAGGGACACTGCTGGTGACTGGTCGCCAGCCAGAGGTAGCCCCAAAGGCAGTGTTGGGCCTTCTCCTGGGCTCGGGATCAGCCAGACGTAGAGGCCCTTGTCTGTCCTCTGCCCTCCCTGTCAGAAGCGCTCAAAGTCAGCGCAAACCACCAGGGCTGAGCAGCCTGAACCCCCATCACTAAGGGTTTGCCCTTTGTCCTCGGGTTTGGTGGGGCGCTGCTTGACATTAACTTCAGCCGTACGAGTGCCTGCCCTCCTGTCACACACTGACCGACTGACCGAGCCAGTCCCGTCGCTTGCAGTTGAAACCAGGCTGAGAGACAAGAGGCAATGAGCACAAAGGAAAATACAGGAAGCTCCTCTTGAATATCAGGAAACACTTTTTGACTATGAGGGTGATGGAGCAGGGGCAGAGGCTGCCCGGACAGCCCGTCGAGTCTCCATCCTTGATCTTCAAAAGCCACCAGGACATGGTCCTGCACATGGCTGGCTCTAGGCAGCCCTGCTTGAGCAGCACGGTTGGGCAAGATGACCTCCAGAGCTCCCTTCCAAGCTCTAGGGCTTTCCTGTGGCAGACGAGGGGCAAGTCCTTTTTCCCTGACAGCCCTTGGAGGAGCCCTCACCTGCATGCCTGGGTTGCCTGTTGCCAAGTTGTGGGGGCAGCCCCAGAGACGCCTGTGATATCACCTGGGGTCACTGCTCTTCAGCAGTCACAGGCTCTGTTCCAGCACCTTTGGTCCAGGGCTCCTGGGAGTACACATGCACAGTGTACAAGCTCCAGCAGGACTGTGGACCCTTATGTGGAGTGCTGCCCTTGTGCAGAGATTTGGCTGGCGAGGATTCTTTGGGTCCCACACAGTAGCTAGTGCTGTGCCTGTGGGCACCAGTGAAGGCTCCCAGCCAGTTCTTCCACCTTCCCCAACTGCCAGCTTCAGGTACCCTGGGAGACCTTGAGTCGTGCTGGTTATCTGGGGGCAGCAGAGGGGATGGGGATGTGGGACTCGGGACAGTGTCCCTATGGGGAGCAGAGGGGGACAGGGAGGTGGGGAGGGCAGCCCCTGGGGCTGGCTGTCCCATGGGGCTGCTTCTGCTGCCACTCTAGCTCACAGGGAGATCCTTCAGGGGACCCTGGTCTCCTATCTTCCACTATTTTCCGGGGCTTTCTTTGCCATTTCGTTCCCACCACCAGGGAAGCTCAGACACTTTGAACATCTCTCTTGGCAGGACATGGCATCAAGGGCTGAGGAGGCTCCAGAGCAGAGCCCATGCTTCACCTGCCTGGGCGAGCTG
>VWZK01004118.1:5527-21639 GCA_013396935.1 Baryphthengus martii
CGGGCCGCGGGTCCGGCGCCGACGTGGGTGCCTCGGTGCCGGCCTCCGGCGGGCAGTGACGTGCTTTCCCTTATTTTGTCTAGCTAATGATGTTATTTAATGTTGGTGGGATATGCGTGGAATAATTCTGCGTGGAGCTGTGCATACCCTAATGCACTGGTTTGCTGGGTTTGGATTTTTTAAATGATTATTTTTTCCACCACCTCACGTCTTTTCAGTGGTGAAAAGGGAAAGGAGAAATGGGGGGAGGGGGGATGTGGGGATTTTGCGGTCGCCGACGGAGTGGTCGCGGTTGCAGCAGGATGAGGAGCAAAGCCCTTTCCTGCAGGAGGTGCTGCCGGGCTCTGTGGCTGCGTCCTGCTCTGCAGAAGGGAGCCCACAGCGGGGCCTGGATCTTCCCATCCTCTGCTTGGGGTGCAGTGAGTGGCCTGTTCTGCTCTCCATCCCTAAGCTGGGAGGAAGGTGACATCTGCTACCGTCACCTACTGTTCTCAGGAAAGGGAAGGCGTCTTTGTATTTTCTTCCCGGAAAAGCAGTTTGATAGAATGACTGCCTACATCACAGTCGTGGCCAGTGCAACCATTTATGCTGCATCTGCTTTCTGGAAGATCAGTGTTAATAGGGGCAATTTACCAAGACTTGTTTTATTGCCTTCTATAAATTTGCCGTTTATAGAGAGACAGGAACTTGGGCCTAGGCTGGAAAACTACAACATCTTTTTGCTTTCCCTTGTTGTAGGTTTTTTTGGGCTCTGGAATTGCTATTTGCTTTGGAGAGCACATTGCAGATCCGGCTGGTTGCATAGCTGCTGAGAAACTAGGAGACAGGGATGTTTGCCTGACTCTGCATATATTACGAGTGAGCTAATGTGGTTGTAGGGCAGATCAGGCTTGTAGCATTTTTCTTGTCTTTGACGGGCATCATGTTGCGCCAGCTGATAAGAGTACACCCAGGTGGCTGCAATTTTGCGTTGGTTCTGTAGCTGTGGCCCTTGTGGTCGCAACCGACTTGCCCTGGAAAATATTCCTGTCACAGTACTCTAGGTTCTGCTGCATTGCTGTTAAAATCTGGACTGGCTGCACCTGCGTTTGCAGCTCATGGCTGGAGCAAGCACGTGATGCCTGGTTTTCTCAAACACTGATGGTGACATAGAATGGGTTTGTTCTCTCGGTGCTACGTTTTAGTGGCATGCAGATAGCTGACAGTGAGGTGCAGATTTACCTTTTGCAGTTATGGGGGGGAGGGGAATGGGATGGTGGACTGCCCAGAAACACTGTTTGGGAATGAGGAAGAACAGTTATTGTTCAATTCTGATCATTTGTGTGTATTTATACTGAAAAATTTAGGAGTCCGGTAAATAGTAATGGAAGACCACACAAAACTCTACAAGAGCAGAAAATTTGGTGTTCTCGTACCTTGGGATGGATGTTGTGGATGTCTAATGAGTGAAATGTAAGCTTGAGTGAAAGACAGCTTGCCTTCATTGGATGTGATCTGAGATCAAGAGATCTCTAAGCTTTTAGGCCAAACTGATTTCTCTAAAGTAATGGCAGTCCAAGGTTGGCTGTGTCATATAAATCAGATCATTCATTGGTCTTAAGTTTTCTTGGACATTTCTAGTTGTAGTTTGAAGTGATACTTTTATCCTACATTAATGCGTTGTCCTCACTTAAAATACCAAATTTTCTGGCTGCTATGCCATCTTCTAACAGAGGGAAGGTCAACCTTTTAAAATAAAAGATGCACAGATTAGCCCTTTGGTTATAAAATGTAAGAATGCTGGAAAGGTGATTTGGTACTTCTAGGTAGATAGAAAATATAGTCTAATGTGTTGGAGAGGAGGGACCGACATCAATACTTTTTGGTATAACTCTTTTTGGTTACTTGGTATAAAATCCTTTTCACGGTTTCTTGAGTTAGTAAGTTAATTCTCAATCCTCTGAGAAATGAAGAGATTTTGTGATGAGGGATGTCGTGGCATGGCAGGTGCCAGAGGTGAAAATCTTGGTGTGGTACATCATGCCCTTATTCTTGTGGGACAGGGAGAGCAGGTATGGGGTTTTGGAGATAAGCCTGAACATATTGTTTGCTCTCTATATATGTAAAGACTCCACAGTGCTTTGAAATTGGGGACTACTAAGTTGAGGCTAAAGTTTGTCTCTTCTATCTTATAAGCAACGCTAACCAGAAACCTGAGTTCTTTCCATATTATATTGGAATGGATTTTAATTGGACCAGGAACTGGCTTCTGACTTCTTTGATACCTTTTAAAGCCACGGTCATATACAATGCTTATGTTCTTAAATTTAAAAAGCCTGGAATATGAGGATTATGTGCATCCTTGAAATGTAGATCACCTTTTCATTTTATAAGCAGTGCCTACTGATGCTAAAGCTGATGAAAGGCGTGCAAAGAAACAGAATCTCCTGTTTAGCTGATTATTTTGTATTTTTAATAGGCCAACATAGATAGTCATTTGCAGTGATTTTGTTATTTGGCTTTAGATTGTGTCAGTGTGTGATAGTGTTTATGCAAACAAAATCAGCAAAAATTAGTAGTAAATCCAGAAAAGGTGGCTAGGAAAATACACGCTACCTTCGTTTCCCGATGTTACTGCATGTAGGTGACTACAGGGTTAGTATCCAAAACTAAGGATCATGTTAAAAACAAACAAACAACAAACTTCCACAAAAAACCTAACAAAACCCCCCAAAATGTAGAGTCATCAAATAGACAAAATGAAGGAGAAAAATGAAACAGAGAGTTAAAACTTTTAGCTTGCATCTCATGGCCTAGATACTTCAGACCAGATTCAGCATTTTTTTCCCTTGGCGCACGAATTGTCTGCTGTTGAGCATAGCTGTTCTGGATTTATATGAGGTTATGAGTTAGAAGAATCAGACCATTTCTCTTATGCTCAAAAAGTTAATAGTAATAAAAAAGAAAAATTTGAGGTGCTTCAGGTAGTTTAATACATTTTGTCCATATGCAGTACAGCTTGATTAATTGAAGCTTAACTGTGGACAAGGTCCTATTACTGTAGGTTGATGGTTCCATTAATGCATTTTCAAATGTGCTTTTCGGGTTTCACATAAGGTGAAGAATCCTGCTGAATGAGAGACCTAGCAAACAACCCTCTGCTGATTTATTTCTAATAGATTCTGTGTAATACATATCGTACAGGAGTTAAAGGTTTCTGAAAAACAGATTGATTGTTTTTGCTTCATAGTATTGATTGATTTGATAAGCCAGCTGCTCAGAGTAGCGTGATAGTATTTCTCTGTTTCCACTGTATGAGGCCGTGTTCTTCTAAAAAAGCTGTATATTTGTTGCTTTCCCGAAGGGGCCTAGGGAAACATCTTTATAAAACCTGCCCTGATTCTGAAGAAGTAAATACAGGAACAGCACAATGGGTACATGACAGCTTTGGATGGCAGAGGACTTAGCTGAGGATGCTTTAAGACCGTAGGATAATCTTTTTGCAGTAGACCCTTTCTGCTGGAGAGGGTTCGTCTTGGGAGGAGGAGTGGGAGTGCTAATCTTTCAAAGGAGCCAGTAGGGAAATGCCACTGGAAAAGTGGCATCTTACCTGGTCCATAGTGTTGTCCTTACAGGATCACGTCCTACAAAGTATTTCTTGTTCTGCGTTCTGTCTAATTGCAAATACCGGGAGAAGTTTCCATCATCCAATAGGTCTGTATAAGCTACTGTTTGTGGATAAGCAGTGGGGTTTTGTACATCATCAAGGAAACTAATGAAAGAGATTATTAGACGTATTTAAAACAATGAGTAGTATAGGTGAGGTAGACCACACTGGGAGCCTCTGTTTTTTTTCCTGTTGCCTAGGAACACAAGGAGGAGACATTCTGCGACATTTAGCCAATTACTTTAGAATGGTAAAAAATTTTAGAGTGTTTGATTTTGTTTTTTTTTCCAGACATATACCACCTCCCCATGCTGTCCAATGTATTCTTGGATTATCTATTTGGTCTGTCAAATCTTTCTCATAAACCAGAGATTAAGCATTACTTGCTTCTTTCTTTTTAACGAGCACTTCAGTAAAAATTGCTCTTCATGAGAAAATGACCACCCTGTCACTCATCTGAGAAAAATGTGAGAGTAGAGAGTGAGAGACTTCATTAAAAGTCTGTGTGTGAATAGACACATAAACAGCACATCCTTGGAATTTGGACTGAATCCTTTTAGTGATAATTTCTTTTTTTCAACTAATTAAACTCTTCTGAACCACGATGACACCATTTTTTGTCAAGAGCATCCATGCTGGATTTATTTTTCAAACTTAACTCTGAAGGGTGAGCACAAATCTGGAATACACCAAGACAGCAGACCCATGGAGTCTACAAAACTTGGCCATCTGCTACCAAGATCAATTCAGCAACTACTCTACATTAACTCACTGTTACTATCAGGGGCAGAGCTGCCTTTCTGGATGTGTGTGGTTGAGGTACTGGTCTGATATCTAGGAGGTACAGGTTTGGTGCCCTGTATCCATCAGGATAAATAATTTTGTTTCTCTGCAGTTATTTTCATTTTTGTACATAAGAGAAAATGTTTCTGATTGTTCCTCTTCTGGTGGTCATTCAGAACTGATTATTTTTTTTTACAAGAAACCTCTTTTGCTCAAATAATGGTGGGTATTTGTATGGACAAGAGCTTAGAGACCAAGTAAAAGATGGTATTTTTAAGCAGAAAGAGGAGGAAAACAATCAGAATATAATGGAAGACTTAAAACATACATGAATATGACTTTTTGTTTTTTTTTCATTTTATTTATTTTGACACATGATTAACATTTCTTACCATGTATAAATACATGTTAACAGTAACACTGTATTCCTGTTACCATGTGTTTATGTAGTGTCTATTCTGATGGGACTTTAGTTGTGTTTGAAATCTTGGTGCTCCAGAAATCTTAAATACAACTGTTCTTTAGACTAAATAAATCTAAATTAGAAAAACTTTTTAAAAAGAAAAATGGATTAATATCTGAAAAAGCTGTTGCCAGAGCCGGGGAAGGAAGCAGAGGGTAAAAGGTCTCGTTCCAGGTCTTCTCCAGGTTAGTGTAAGCAGAATGCTTTAGCTAACATGCTCAAAATCCAAAGAACAGGCAAACCCAGTAGTTTTCTGTATGTTGGTAGACTCAGGTGAATTTTGGGAGAGTGAGTACTGGCTGCACTGTTGGAAGAGGAAATTGGTACATGTCGTTTTATTTCTGTGGGGAGCTGAGGTTTTTTTACTTCTCTTTTCTTAGCAGCTTTCTCACACCAGCTTTGTTTTATGATAACAGAGCAACTTGAGTTGGAAAGGATCCCTAAATGCCATCTGATCTAAGCTCCTCTTGAACTGGGTGACTAAGGCCAAGGGCTGCACAAACCACAGTTGTAAGCTCTTGGCTTAGCTAAAGCATGAAGCTCTGAAGCGGAAGGGCTGTGCTTCTTTTAGGTTTCAAACACAGGAGTATGCAGAATGTTTTGCTTATCATTGGGGCAGGATCAGGCACGGTTTCTGGAGACAAGCCTTCCTCCAACGCACCCACCTACATCAATGCATTGCTGAGCCACCATGCAGAGAGCTGCTCACGCTGCTGGCAGCAGAAGTGTTGGGGTGAAGAGCACCTACAGTTGTGAGGGAAGTGGCCATTACCTCCTGATGGGTACTGGTTTTTAAGTCCGTTTTACCATACTCATTCTGTCCTAGAGAGGACAGAAATACAGGTATGTTTGCTGTATTAGCTTATCCAGTGACCTGATAGCACTTTTTTTTTTCCCCCCTGTTACATGGGATTTTTAAGATGATCAAACCAGATAAAAATAACATCCAGAAGTTTAGAAAACATTTTCTTGTGTTAAACTGCGTTGCAAGAGCTTAAGAATTCGAGCACTGCTTTTTAGAAATGAAAGATGTATTAAGTAAAATTCCTACTAATTGTGTGTTGTGCGGTTACCTTTTACCTAATAAATAAAATCTCCCCCCGTAACTTTGTGGTAAGCTGACAGAAACTTGTATTAAGTAAAAGAATTAGTGGAAAACCAGTCCGTAGCTTTGTAATTCCATTGCCTTTTCAGTGTATGTTTTACATACCCTTTCCATGAACTTTACACGTATTTCTGATATCCACAGCTATTCCATCTTTTCTCTCAGAGTGATAAATAGGGATGGACTCAGGGTTCTACTCTTACTCAAGAATTATCTTCCCTTGCCGATAAATGATTAGTGTAATCCTTTTAGGAGATTGCCATGACATCACTCAGATATTGGCATGCTTAATTTTATTTCATAACAATGAGAAATCCCAAAGTCCTTGAAAGCTTCTTCATGGAGGATCATGTTAGAGCTGTGAGGAGTGTGGGACAGTCGTTTGAGCTCAGCACCTTTTTGGCGTGGAGTTGGGCTTCTGTCTCAGGGGACAATGCTGCACTTTCTAACTTGTTGCTCTGCGTTAGCTTCAACATCCAGGCTATAGACATTTAACTACAACCTTATGATAATTAGTCTGATTGCTTAACCCTAGTTTAAATTCTTGTCCAAGTCAGGAAGTTTTAATTGGTTTTATTTTGAGAGCGGTAGCCCTTGGGCCGCAGCGATTTTTAGGTTAGCAGTTTTAGTTGCAGTTTGAGTTAGGGCCTTGGCACACTCTTGCGTATCTTTTTATTTCATTACCTAAAAAGACTGTAAAGACCGAATGTCTTTATTTCAGCTTTAGTGAAGCTGCATTTGACTGCAAATATAAAGGTAATTAAAGCTACAGAAAACACATTATATTATAGGAGTTACACACATTTAATGCGTCAATATACAATACATCAAAACATTCTGGATTCGAATCTAACTACTTTGTTAAAAAGTATTTGTAGTTAGCTACTAGTTTGACTGTTTCTGATTTTTGGAGCCAGGATATCCTAGTCTCTTGAACAAAAATTTTCTCTCAAGGGAAGCCAAATAAATAAGCTGGAAAGAGAAGAGACAAATAAGTTGATTAGGCTCTCTACAAGCTGCCTGTATCATTGCTTGTTTTAGATAAAAAAGTAGTCTCAGTGTTGTATCGAGTAACTTTTTGGTTATCTTGGTTATCGCTGGTGAAATAGAGCATCACCTCATGCCTTCTACTGCACTGGTTACGAGAGTGGCTGTGTCTCTGGGAACCAGATGTTAGCTGTCCTTGACTTGGAATAACGAGACATTTCCTGAAGGAGATCTGGTTCTCTGTCAGACTCCCTTTGGGATAAATTACTCCCTAATAGCCAACAGAAGCATTTTTAAGTGAATAGCAGTGTGGAAATAAGATTTCATGAAAAAATAAATATTAAAAGCACAGTCCTAGCTTTTATACAGTTAATATCTGTATAGTCATTTTTCAAAAAAGTGGTAAGTTCTCATCTCCAAAAATTATTGCATTTTGGTGATTCTCTAGGAATTAAAACTACAAAGAACAGCCTTTTTGTACATGGAGCAAAAGCAATTTTTGTATGCAACATTTCTGTTATGCAAATTAATATTTTATTGAAGATACTTTTTCTTCATCATCTTTATCCTTGAAGTTAATAACTTCTTAGGTAGAGGCCCAAAGATTTTTTTTTAAGTTTTTTTGATTTTTTTTATTTTTTTTCCTTCTAGTATATAGCTGTGTTGAAACCTGAGCAGTTCACAACTCAGTTTCGATCTGCATTGCTAAACCTCAGTGTTATGGTCTTGTAAGCAGTGGCATCCACAGTGCTGCAGATTTATATGTGTACACTAGATACGTTCTGCATAAAGAAAACCACAAACAGCAGTAAGGTGCCAGTTCCTTTTTTATTAAGAAGCAGAACTTCATTTATTTGGAAAGAGAAGACTTTTCACCTGCCTGTCCAAGAGCCATGTGTTTTCAAATGGCAGAGTGTGTGGAAGGGTGACTTGAGGGCTGTTGGACATTGGGACCACTGAGGAATATGTGCTGTACTTTTGTAGGTGTCTTACACCAGAAACCAGAGGTTGAAATTGCTAGGAAGGAATTCACAGGGTGGGGCTGAATAATTTAGGGCTTCTTGTGATGCGAAGAAGAGGAAGGTGTTTTTTCAGTCAGTTAAAATACTTCCAGAGTCACTCTTAAGGTTTAGGAATCATATGGTCTGTAAGGACTTAATAACAATACACAAAAAAAGCTGTTCTTCTCTTTTTATAGTAGTGCTGAGTATGTCTAACCTCTTCCACCTAGATGCATATCTGCCGTCACTTTATTTACTCTGCCAGTGGAAGACTTTCCCTCTTTCCAATGTATGACAGTAATTCTGTGCCTTCCTGGCCTTTTGCAGTATCTATCTCACACAGTTATTACGGCGTAGTAGCGTAGAAACCTTGGTGGCACGCTTTTTGTGTAGGCTTTTCAGATGTACTGAGTTGCAGAATAATGGGTGTACCTGAAGGTTTGGGGGTTTTTTCCCCTAAGAAGACAAATTGGGACGCTGAAAATCCAAAAATGTGTGAATTACCCATTAGGGCAGTGTCAGGGGAGCTTGCATGAGATTGTTGGCAAGGGTTGATTATTTACGAAAAAAAGCAAACTTCTCTGGGACTTCCAGGTGTCCATAGTTCTGTGTTCAACCTTGTCAAACTAGTCCTTCTTGAAGCCTCACAAGCACTGTGGCAGTATAACTTTGTAAAGGGTTTCATGATCAAGATCAGATTTTACCATTAGTATTTCATAAGGTATTAGGAGCAGTGACTATGCTTTGGTAGGTAAGTTAAGTATTGACTTAAGATTTTCCGTGTTGGCACCTGTCATTACTCTTTAAAATTTACATCCTGTTTGGAGGAGTGGGGAACGGAAGAGATTTTGTGTAATTGGAGTGTCCATCTGGTGCATTTTAATGACACAGCATGTTAGTGAGTTATCTCATACCTGCAGTAACAAAGCCAATGCCAAGTATGTAACAAGGATTTAGCATATAGTCTAAAAAGCACATAGTGTTGTACTGGAATATTGTTATGTATTCAGACTGCTATTATTTCTGAAATCTGTTTATCATTGTACGCTTGTTTTTTAACTGAATCTTTTGAATACTCCCTAAGATCCCATGACCTCAGTTGTTTTAAGAACAGCATTCATGAAATACAGACTTTTTTTACCAACAGGAAGAAATCCTCTCACCATATTTTTATTATCCAAAGAGCAAATCTTCTGGCTGCAGTCCTGTCTAACAGATGAGGTATGAATCAATGTGTTAAGCTTAGAGGGTGCAAATCTGGAAGCCATTTTGTACTAAGGAGAGACTAAAGTCTTAGAAGTTTAGTCTTTTGTTCTGTTGCTTGTCAGCTGTGATACGCTTTCCCGACCAGCAGTCATTTCTGAATTCTCTTTTAGTGGCTCCTACATCTGTTCTTGCTGATGTTTGTATCTTACCAAGCACTGACACCGAGAACTGATGAGATTTTTGACGTTTTCACTCATGAGGAGGAATTTGAGTGTCAGAAGCAAATATGGAGTGAAAATACACCAATTTCAACTAACACTTTATGAGATGGTGGTGATATTTTTGCCAGTTTTTATCTAGGGACTCAGGATGGTAGCAGAGCTTTTGTTTGTGTTTCCAGGATTATCTTTATGATTGCAAGTTCTTCAGTCTCAGCCCTCAGGCACCTTGGAGGAAACCTTCCTGCATGCTAGTTCAGATTTTATTATTCCTGTCTCTAAGTGGAGTATGTGGAAGTTGAATTCCTTCTCGTAAGGTATAGCGTTGCCATCCTTCAGATTCATCTGCGTGTACACGGCTCTTGTGACAAGATTGGGAAGGTAATCTCACGTACATGTTTTATCTTGCATCTGGTGTGTTTCTGTTCTAATTTAGCTCTGAGTACTTAGTATTTTAAATTCCTTTGAATTGTATGTGGTGAGGATTTAATCCTCTTCTTTTTTTTGTCTTCTCTCCCATCTGTATCTGTTTTCTAAGTTACATCATCATGTTTTCCACTTGTTCTTTGTCCTAAGAAGGCTAATTCTTCTGCTTCTAAATGTGGCCCCATTCATGAGTTCTCAGTACATTTGACATATTCCCCAAGAAAAAGCAATGACGTAATTATTAATAGAGTTTTATCTGTGAGAGATCGAGGTTAGAAAAAAAGCCTTTGCAAGGAATCTGATGAGCCTATGGAGGACATCTGGGGACAGAGTTGAGTGAGTTCGTGTCTGGGTGTGCATTTAATCTAGAAACAGTGAGTTCATATCTGGGTGTGCATTTAATCTAGAAACATATGTTTCAGAAAAAAAACACAACTTTATCTGCTAGAAATTATAGGATAATTGTGGACTGGGTTAATCGGAAAAATGTAGTGCTTAAAAGTTGGCAGATGCTTCACCATTGTGATGGAAGCAGTGTCACAGTCCACAGTTTGGAGCCGATGGCCCGCAGTGTCTAAAGAAATCTTTATTTCTTCATGCTAAAGACTTGGCAGTGCGTAGGTACTATTCTACACTCTGATTATCCAGACTCAGGGAAAGTCTGTCCATTTACTGTGGCCTAGTGAATTTATGGTCAAATGGACAAGTTTTTGTCAGTTTTGCATTTGTTTTTTTATTAATGATTGGTATGTTGTTGGGATAGTATCTGCATGTACATGAATAAGATCACACCTGGCTTTCTTCTACCACAACAATAAAGATGCTCAGTGAATGACAGAAATAGAAGACCTCATTGTGGTGGGTGTGGACACAGTTTCAGTTGTTATCACGTGGACAGCAAGTACTTGGCACTTCTGTAGTATTCAGTTAACAAAGAAAGTTACTCCATTGTTGCTGCTGTGATTGTACACTGCTTTATGTGAGGATTTGTGTCATTCTATTAATTCATTAGGGAGAAATGCATTCCTGGATTGGAGGAACAGACTTTCCCTATTTCACTTGGTAAAACTTATGCTGTCAAGAAAAGAATTACAGTAATTTTGAAGAGAAACTAGATTATTAGTCTACCTTGTAAAAATTGCATTTTCTTTCTACATCAGTAAAACAAATTTATTTTTTTGTTTTTCAACTCTTTGAGTTGAAAAATGTCAGAAGTCCAAAGTTAGTGCTTTTTAATGTCTCTTGTGAGAAAAAAGATTTCACTCTGCCAATTTTTGACCTACTGAAGAGAGACAGCAAGCACTAAAGGGACTGAGTTAAGGGTAATGTTAGAATCTTAATAGCAAGTTTTCGGTGCTGCAGCTTAAGTTGCCATTAAAAGCTCTGTGCTTTAAAAGAGCTTAGAAACTTATGATGTCTACCTAATTTGTGTGTTTCCTACAACAGTGGTTGTTTGTCTTGAAAGAAATAGCACAGGGATGTTCAAAGGGCAGGAATGATTCTTCATAATTGGAGAGGGATGAAATGTTATCGCCCTTTTGTTGATAAAGGGAAGAATCTTGCCTCCTAACTGAAAAGCCTTGGCAGAAGTAGCAGGAAACAAAATTAGGTACAGTAAAGAGAACTTAGCTGTGAATGATGGAATGCGATACAGGAACAAGAACTCAGCATTGGATAAAACATCTCAAGACTGAAGTCTTCTAAACTGTGAAACATCTCTCAAGGAGTGAAGGAAAATACATTTTTGGAGAAGTGAATACTCAGTGGTGCAACAGCTTCAGCAATACTGTAGGGAGCAATCCTTGACTTGAATAGTCTCAGTCTGAAGGAAGGATTTTGGTGTGGCTTTGCTTTTCATGGTCTGGGATGACTTCATGCTTGAAGTCATACTTGATAAAGTAACTTTTCTTCTTTTGTTTGTTTGGCACCAGATGCAGTCTTCTGACATTGCTTTTGTTTTGTTTTTTTTTTTTGTATATATGAGATCAACCATTTGACGATTTAGTAAATTATTTTCCATTTTAGTTTTGCCCTTGAAGCAGCACTCCATGACTCCTTCTGTGGTCATCTGCTTTAGGTTGATATTTGAAGTTTGATTAAAATATAATAAAGGTTAGGAATGGACATTAGTGTGTTTGGTCCTTGCAAAAGAAGATCAGAAATATTAGAGAATCAGTATCACCTACCTCACAGGTGATCACAGTGTAATTTTTTTTATTGCTTAGCATCTGAGTGGAATGCTTCTAACAAGTGTGCTCTGTACCAATGAGTCTATCTTTGATTAATTCCAGACATTATCACAATTTGTGCTGCTTGCCTTTCTTTCTTAGAAAATAAAGGGAAAGTCAAATTTGTAGAAAACTCAACTTCGGTTGTAAGGATCAGACAGACGTACAGTGAGTGGCAGAGAGAGTGCAGTGCAGGTGCTGGGTAAAAGGAGATTAAGAGAAAAGTAGTCATACAGTACAAGTACCCTTGATGAAATAATGTCCAGCATGGGAAGGGGGCTAGTTAATTTTTTTGAAAGCGGTAAAACGACGAAGGATGTGTTGGAGTTAAAGGTGTAGGAAAAAAATTTCTAAATATTAGGAGAAACTGTGATAATAAATGCTGGATTAACTGAAACACTACTAGGGAATATGTTTGGAAATAATTTATAGGATTTGGAAATTAATAAAGACCAACAAAGAGGTTTTCAGGTCCTGATTGTTAGATGTTCCTTCCAGGGAGAGTAGAATTTCTAGCTGAGGTCTGTTTGGCTGCCGCAGCTGGCTATCAAAACAAGGTGCTGTGTGTTTGTACATAAACTTTTTTTTCCTGAAAAGATGAAGTAGATGCTATGATTACAGGGTGCCTTGAGCTATTTTAGAACATCCGTCCTCACTTCCCCACAGGCAGTTCGAGCAGTGCCACTGTAGACCTGGGGATTCTCATTGTTGCTTCTCTCCTAATTTTGTCTCCTGTGCTCTTAAAATCTGGCATTGTGGCAAATGCTTGTTGCTAATTGCAGGCTGATTAACGTTATTTCTGTAGATTATTGCTATCTCTGTACCATACTGAATTTTAGGTGTTCTTTATCATATAACCACATTAACATATTTTACCCATCACTGTAATACCTCAGTGCAAAGCATGCAGTGCTGCTTGTTGTACAGTCACAACTTGTACTACTTGCACAAGACCAAAAGACAATGGTTGGGCATCAAGCCTGACTGAGTTGAGTGGTGAGGTTCTGGTTGCAAATAGCGTGATTGCAATTGTGTAGAACTGGTGGTGTGACTTCAGGGCTGCTCAGAATTGAGAATATTGCTGAGCAGCATGTCATTATATTAGCTGATTCCTGGGATATATTTTGCTTGCAAGTATTTAATGGTCTGACGGGTTGTATCTTCTTCCCTTCTTTCCTCAACACTTTTTGTTTATTTTTTTTTTGCCAAAGATGAGATTAAGTTTTGAGACAGAGCTGGAAAACCATACAATCTCTGATAAAGCAGCTTCCTTAAGAGTGAAATCCATTAATTTGTCAAACCTGTCCAGATCTTTAGAACTCGAACAGTAGTGAAGTAGTGTGAAGAAGGTGGTGTGATCCCCATTGCCATGTGCTGCGCATAGGTTGCTCACTCTGGTGAGATGTCCCAGGAGACTGCTGCAGTGAAGATTTCTGAGGTGGAAGCCTGTTCAGTGAAACAGAGATGTTACCTGCTGTGCTGATGGACTGCCTGTGAGTTAGTTGTTTTTCACAGCTGCTGTACTTTTCCTGTGTTGTGCTGTTTAGTTTGAGGAGTTTGAAGACACCCCATAGCTTTCAGGACTTTGAAGGCACACCTGAAAATCTGCCAGGGAACTGGCAACGTGTTTCTGGGTTTTTTTGTTTGAAATTTGATAGTAAGTTGCTGCTGCTGCTTGCTGTTGTTGCTGTATGTGTAACCCAGATCAGAAGTCATTGGGAGGATGGTGAAAAAGGAGGGCAGCTCAGGTGCAGGGTCTGTGACTTCCAGGAACCTACTAAGGTTTAGAATAACATTAACTGTATTTTCTCAATAAATACAAAACATGTAGTTAAACATCTACTACCTAATGTCTTGGGCTTGTTATTAAGGCAGTTCACAGTCTTCTATGATATTTTGGCTAAATTCACTGAGGCTTGTGCAAAGGTTTAACTTGTATGTGTATTGTGTGAAAAGTGCTAAAAGTACTTGCAAATGAAAAGTATTTCCAAGTGCCTTTCTACTTGTTTCTTTGTATGTAGAGTAACCACAAAAATAAATAAATAAATTAAAAAAAAAATTACGGTGACCCTGCTGCTTCAGTGCTGAGGAAGCTCAAGTTGTTAGAATTTCATAAAAAATGCTGTTATAGCAAGACAGCAATCAAGATGAGTTTTGGTAAAACTAAGGCAAAAAAAAAGACTGGGATTTAAATATACGTTTGCCACTGCAGATAGCACAGGCAATTTTTAATGTGGTTTAATGCCTGTATATACCTTACGATACCAAGATAAAAATCATACTGAAGGAACAAATGCTCCTGCCTTTTCTGGACTATTAGGATACAGTGCCATGAACAGAAAAGTAGAGGAACAAGCGAAAAAGAGTCTCCATTTTTTTTTTTTCAAGCAGCTTTCCTTAAAAAAATATTCTAAGAAGAACCAGGCTTGGGAGGATTGTAAAGAAGAAAAGAGTAGTAGTAGTTAGATATCATTGTTCACTTTTCCTGATAAACTGGTGGTACTTAGTTGTTTTTAATTACCTGCTTTATGTCAGCAATTTTAAGGCTTCTGTATCATGGTCTAAGAACATTTAGCAAACTGTTAAAAAATGAGATACTACAAAAAAAAAAAAGAATTACAGTCAAATGAACTAAAGATTAACAGTATTTTTTAAAAAAAAAAGATAGCTGAAAATACAATTATCGAATTCACAGTGGCCATCTAAGTTCGTAACAGCGCCAGCATGGAGATACTCTCTGAGTCTGAACTGCAAATCTATAGCCGTAGCAATACATTAAATATGCCCAAAAACATTCCTGGGCATCAAGGCAAAGTTGTCTGAAATGCTCTGCACCTGTGGTAGCAAATTCTGACACTGCAAAGCTGAGGGACAGGATGGCTGTTGGGAGTGGCCTCCAAAACATCCAAGCTGTGCATCTTTGTCTGGGTATTGTTGAGGAAAATGCTGGTTGGTGTATGTCAAAAGGGTGCCTGGGTCCTCCTGAATGTGTGCACTTGTGCCTGGAGACACTTTCTGAATACTGCTTAATTTGCTAATATAGACATAGCTGGGGAATTCATTGTCCTAAAGTCACAACTAATTTGGTAACGTACGATAAGCCAAAGAGGCTGTGTCAGTTGCTTGATATAATGAATTGATAGCCCTCTCTTATGTGTGGGAGATGACCTTTTTTGTTTAAAGTAGTACTTAGTTTATTTTGATACTAGCTACTACTTTGCATAGTTTATTTTGATAGTAGATATTACTTTGCGTGCTTCGGTTTACATTTTCGCTAACTGCTTGCTCTAGAATAGCTCCTAGAAATGCTCCATAGAGATAAGCATGCTGATGTTTTCTGAGCAGTGAATAGTCTAGCAGAGCGTGGCATTGTGGAAGCCCTGGAGAGAGGCTCAGGCTATGCTTTTGAGCCACAGCATCCAAAATCTCTGAGGTGGAAATTAGTGAATGTGACAGGTATTATCGACAGTGTTCTCTCTGACTTACAGCTATACCTTCCCTAAGTGGGATTTCTTTTCTTGGTATTTGAAAAAGCACATGAATAGGAAAAAGAAGATACCTGAGAATCTCAAATACCCTTTGATTCGGCAAGTCTAACTGATCTGCTTCTAGCATAATGATCCAAGTCCCAAACAATGATTTTTCACCTGCTGCAGCAATGAGGAAGAAATATTTTTAATGAGGGAAAAGCGGTCTAGAGGCATCTGATTTGTATCTCTGTAGCTCTGCTACAGGAACTGGTCAAGAAGTACAGAGGGTGAGAATAATGTCAGGCTGAAGACCTGCTGAACTGCTGGGCTGGTCATGCCCACAGACTGGTCTGCCTGCTGCAGCTGGACTTCTGCTTGCCTTTCCTCTGCTAGGAAGATGAACTGGAATTGCCTGTGAAGTTTACAGGAAGTACATTATCTTTATTTGAGACTTGTATAAAATAAATCTAAAATTGCCCAGTGGCTAAAAAGTTAAGAATGAGAGAAAAAAAAGAAATGTTTAATCACCTTAAAGTATTGTTTGTGGATTACTAGCCTAATAAAAGATCCTACCTTCCA